>OX465282.1:41361365-41643900 GCA_949987705.1 Thereva unica | reverse complement strand
ATTCCAAATTCAAAATGGCGGCCAACACTAAATTGCGGAAAGCTTATAATAGACTAAAAAGTAGAAAATATAACCGATCAACTTCCAATTTTGCACACACTCGTAGTTCGGGTGGTTAATGTGTATGAATGATGAGATGAATAGTTGAGTTAAGGGTGAGTTGATAATAAAGAAGCAATACACGTTACAAAAAATCACAAACAAACACAGAGATGCTGCTGTCAACTAAATTCAACTACTCAAATACTGAACTCATGTCCGTATGCATAATTTCAACTAAACCCAGGTAGCAGAGCTGAGTCGAGTTCAGTCAACCTTAACCCAACTCGACTCCCGTTTACATGTAGTTAGACTTGGGTTCAACTTGAGTTCAACTCATCATGTATAAGTACTAAATGCAATCTGACCTTTTTGTAAAAAAATCAAGAAGACGGTTCCGAGATGGCGGCCGTTTTTGCAATTATGTTCCACCGAGCCCACGACATGGGTATCAAATGAATACAGTAAACTGTGTGACGTAATTTTAAATCTAATAGAATTGCCATCATAAAATGGCGGAATACATATAATAAACTAAAAAGTAGAAAATAAAATAAATGGTTAAAAAAAATTTTAAAAAAATTCTTTACATTAACTAAAAAATGTACTGAAAAGTAAAAAATAAAAAATATTTTAAAGAAAGCGTGAAATTTCAATTTTAATGAAAAGTTAATTAAAAGAATGGCGCATTTTTCATCAAAAAATTTTGTTAGAATTTGAAATTAACAAAGCAAAAAATTGAGGGTTATTGTAAATCTCACGCGATTTACAGTTATATTTTCAATTTTTGATGAAAAATGCGCCATTCTTTTAATTAACTTTTTCATTAAAATTGAAATTCACGCTTTCTTTAAAATATTTTTATTTTTTACTTTTCAGTACATTTTTTAGTTAATGTAAAGAATTTTTTTTAAAAATTTTTTTTTAACCATTTATTTTATTTATACCTTTAACCAAAAAAACAGCTGCAAAATCCAAACAAAAATGGTAATTTTAGGAATTTTCACTTCATTTTAGTTTCAATAGCTTCATGGCCTACCTATTGTTTGACAAATGTAAAATTGTCATTAAATTGAATCATTACATTTAATGAAAATTTCAAATTTACGCAGCTGTCAAACAATAGGTAGGCCATGACGCTATTGAAACTAAAATGATCCATAGCGGCCGTCTCAAGTGGGCGGTGTACCACTTTCTTCACAACCACCTCGACATGGGTATCAAATGAAAGGGTATGATAAGTAGAATACAATAAGCAATGTAGTGTACAAAAATATATCTTTAGATCCATGGTGGCCGTCTCAAGAGGGCGGGGTACCACTTTCTTCACAACCACCTCGACATGGATATCAAATGAAAGGGTATGATAAGTAGAATACAATAAGCAATGTAGTATACAAAATATATCTTTAGATCCATGGCGGCCGTTTCAAGAGGCCGGATTACCACTTTCTTCACAACCACCTCAACATGGGTATCAAATGAAAGGGTATGTTAAGTAGAATATAATAAGCAATGTAGTATACAAATATATCTTTAGATCCATGGCGGCCGTCTCAAGAGGGCGGGGTACCACTTTCTTCACAACCACCTCGACATGGGTATCAAATGAAAGGGTATGATAAGTAGAATACAATAAGCAATGTAGTATACAAAATATATCTTTAGATCCATGGCGGCCGTCTCAAGAGGCCGGATTACCACTTTCTTCACAACCACCTCAACATGGGTATCAAATGAAAGGGTATGTTAAGGAGAATACAATAAGCAATGTAGTATACAAAATATATCTTTAGATCTATGGCGGCCGTCTCAAGAGGCCGAATTACCACTTTCTTCACAACCACCTCGACATGGGTATCAAATGAAAGGGTATGATAAGTAGAATACAATAAGCAATGTAGTATACAAAATATATCTTTAGATCCATGGCAGCCATCTAAAGAGGCCGGATTACCACTTTCTTCACAATCCCCTCAACATGGGTATCAAATGAAAGGGTATGATAAGTAGAATACAATAAGCAATGTAGTAGACTCAATATACCGATTCATGGCGGCCGACGCAAGACCCATGTTCTTTGAGGCATTTCATCTGTGTAAAATTAATATCTCGAAAAATATTGTTTTTATTGTTTACTATTGACTTATGGGTGCAGCGTAGGCGCACCGGGTCCAGCTAGTATATATATATATATATATATATATATATAGCTTCAGATAAAAAAAATTTTAAGACAAAAGTTTCATATTTTTCTTCGGAGAATCACAATCCGTGAGAAAAAATAGGGGTTGCCATTTGAAATTCAGACTTACCCCCACCCCCTGCGAGAGGGTGAGTTTATGGGGTGAGTTTCGGGTGCAAACGATTCTACCCTCCAAGCTGAGCAACTTTTGCTACAAACTTTTTTCAGAAAACTTACCCTTCAGGAAATATCGAACCGTTCTCGGACATTTTCCACCCCCAAAAATTCGTTTGGGGGTGCAGGGAAGTTTCGGATAAAAAAAATTTTAGACAAAAGTTTCATATTTTTCTTCGGAGAATCATAATCCGTGAAAAAAAATGGGAAAAGGAATGGTTGTTCAGTCTTCACTTGTAACTTGTAAACAAACCAAGGTGTTATTTATATATATATATATATATATATATATATATATACAGACTGAACAACCATTCCAAAAAAATCACGAAAAACCCAAATCATTGATCCTTTGTTTTACGACATGTGGAATTTCCAAAAAAGAGTTCTAAGTAATGTTTTATGACCCTGGAGTTCCCTCATTGCCAGGTATATGCTGTTTTTTAAATTCATATTAGCGTAAGGGAAATTTTTTTGGGGTGCCTAATACTTTTGGCCAAGGCTATATATATATATATATATATATATATATATATATATATATATATATATATATTAATATATATATATACTAGCTGGAACCCGGTGCGCCTACGCTGCACCCATAAGTCAATAGTAAACAATAAAAACCATCCATTGACTTAATATTTTTCGAGATATGAATTTTACACAGATGAAATGCCTCAAAGAACATGAGTCTTGCGTCGGCCGCCATGAATCGGTATATTGAGTCTACTACATTGCTTATTGTATTCTACTTATCATACCCTTTCATTTGATACCCATGTTGAGGGGATTGTGAAGAAAGTGGTAATCCGGCCTCTTTAGACGGCCGCCATGGATTATAAAGATATATTTTGTATACTACATTGCTTATTGTATTCTACTTATCATACCCTTTCATTTGATACCCATGTCGAGGTGGTTGTGAAGAAAGTGGTAATTCGGCCTCTTGAGACGGCCGCCATGGATCTAAAGATATATTTTGTATACTACATTGCTTATTGTATTCTACTTATCATACCCTTTCATTTGATACCCATGTCGAGGTGGTTGTGAAGAAAGTGGTACCCCGCCCTCTTGAGACGGCCGCCATGGATCTAAAGATATATTTTGTATACTACATTGCTTATTGTATTCTCCTTAACATACCCTTTCATTTGATACCCATGTTGAGGTGGTTGTGAAGAAAGTGGTAATCCGCCTCTTGAGACGGCCGCCATGGATCTAAGATATATTTTGTATACTACATTGCTTATTGTGTTCTACTTATCATACCCTTTCATTTGATACCCATGTCGAGGTGGTTGTGAAGAAAGTGGTACCCCGCCCTCTTGAGACGGCCGCCATGGATCTAAAGATATATTTTGTATACTACATTGCTTATTATATTCTACTTAACATACCCTTTCATTTGATACCCATGTTGAGGTGGTTGTGAGGAAAGTGGTAATCCGGCTCTTGAGACGGCCGCCATGGATCTAAAGATATATTTTGTCTACTACATTGCTTCTTGTATTCTTCTTATCATACCCTTTCATTTGATACCCATGTCGAGGTGGTTGTGAAGAAAGTGGTACCCCGCCCTCTTGAGACGGCCGCCATGGATCTAAAGATATATTTTGTATACTACATTGCTTATTGTATTGTACTTAACATACCCTTTCATTTGATACCCATGTTGAGGTTGTTGTGAAGAAAGTGGTAATCCGGCCTCTTGAGACGGCCGCCATGGATCTAAAGATATATTTTGTATACTACATTGCTTATTGTATTCTACTTATCATACCTTTCAATTGATACTCATGTCGAGGTGGTTGTGAAGAAAGTGGTACACCGCCCTCTTGAGACGGCCGCCATGGATCATTTTAGTTTCAATAGCGTCATGGCCTACCTATTGTTTGACAGCTGCGTAAATTTGAAATTTTCATTAAATGTAATGATTCAATTTAATGACAATTTTACATTTGTCAAACAATAGATAGGCCATGAAGCTATTGAAACTAAAATGAAGTGAAAATTCCTAAAATTACATTTATTTTGCAGCTGTTTTTTTGGTTAAAGGTATAAAAAATAGCCTACGACCTATTCTCAGACCTACCAAATATACACAAAAAATTTCCTGCAAATTGGTCAACCCGTTTCGGAGGAGTACGGTAACAAACACTGTGACACGAGATTTTTATAGATATATATATATATATATATATATATATATATATATATATATATATATATATATATACATGGGTGAGCGACGGCGACCTCCAAGTTTGCGTGACCTGTCCATCACGCAGGTTCACCCCGGGCATTGAGTTTCAAACACGTAGCAGACAGTCGTCTTCCTTTCTAACCCTATCCCTCCCCAAAATATAGTCCTTACTTCCCATCCTCATTCTTCCTAGTCAGTCTTTCTTCGGGTGGGTAGACTTGAAAGAACACCGAAAAAACTAAATGATGAGCACAAATAAAGAAATAAAGAAAAAAAGTCGGGGTAGGGATATATGCCCCAACGTCGGAGGAGCCGCGGTCTCCGGCGTACGGCTGGAAACTGGCAACAGTAAGTGCCAGGGGTCAGTCGCCAGTGGCAAGCTCATCGCGCCAAAAGAACAGGACAGGGTATTAACGTTTGGAAGGTCCGCGAAGGTGGTGAGGTCACCGCCACAAGACCCGCGGAGGACCGTACAAGAACAAGGTGTGTTCAAGCAGCACCAGCTCGAGTGGTAAGCCCAGCGAGGTTTTCAAGATAAACCTGGTAAGTCCCGAAGGAAAAGAAAGAGAAATAGCGGCCACGCTACTACTAACGCAGTCGCTGACGAAAAAGAAGAGTCATTCCCAAGGTGCCTAGCAAAGCTAGGTGAAACGATAAAGACCCTGTCGGACTACATTGCATCTAGAAGCAATGTATCAAATGAGATCCACGGACACATAAAAGACCTCAGGGCTGATTATTTAGAGGCAAAGGAGGAGGCCTTAAAGATGGTTAAGGAGAAGATGGAGATGCGACACAAACAACGCCAGAAGCTCCTAAAGTAGGAGTCGCGGTAAAAAGGAAGGTTGGGGAAGCTAAAGACCCACACACTGCCGATAAAACTGGGGAATCCCGTAAACGCCAACGGGATAGCAACGAGGAAGTGCAAACCTCACACAGCGCCCCAAAGAGAAACAGAGGGAGAAATAAAGAAAGAAAACCCCAAGAAGAGCGAGGGGCCGTTAAGATAACGGAGGGCACCCCCATGGAAGAGAGTCCTCCGAAAAGAAGAGCTCCGCGTGGACTAAAGTGGAGAACAAAAAAGCGAGGAAAAGAAAGAAAAAGAAAAAAGGGGACAGAAAGTCCCACAAAAAAGAAAGGCCTGACGCGCTGATTATAACAGCGACTAGTGGGACGTCGTATGCGGACATCCTACGAAAAGTCAGGACGGATGCTTCCCTTACGGAGTTGGGAATAGGGTCATGCGCATTAGAAGAACTCAAAAGGGTGATCTTCTAATGGAACTGGCAGCTGGTGAGGGAAAGACGGAGGATCTAAAGCAAAAGATCAAGACGTCAATCGGGGAGGCGGCAGAGGTTTAGGGCAGGTACCGCGTGTTAATCGAGTGCAGGATCTGGACGAGATTACCACTAAGCTAGAGGTCTGCGATGCGCTGCTGGGGCAGCTGAAACTGACGGAGGTGCAGGAAGATGATGTTAGAGTAAGGAAGGCTTATGGTGGTACGCAAACGGCCATAATAAGCCTTCCGGTCGCTAGCGCAAAAAGGCACTTGAGGTGGGGAAGGTTCGCATCGGCTGGGTTGTTTGCCGGATACGGGAGACAACAGCACCAATTAAGTGCTTCGAATGTTTTGGGATAGGTCATATCGCTAGGAAATGCACCAGCGCTCAGGACATGAAAGAGCTATGCTGGAGATGCGAGGAGGGGGGACATATTGCTAAGGACTGCAATAAGAACCCTAAATGCCTCCTATGTAAAGGAGATAAGGGGAAGGGCGAGCACGACGCTCACGCTACGGGGAGTAATAGGTGCCCACTGTACAGGGCAGCAGTCCAAAGAAGTCGAAGTCGAAGATAAGGTTCATACAGATTAACTTGAACCACTGTCAAGCGGCACAAGATCTGCTGGCACAGACAGTCTACGAGGCGAAAATCGACGTCGCAATATATACATATATATATATATATATATATATATATATATATATATATATATATATATATATATATACCTATATATATATATATATATATATATATATATATATACTAGCTGGGACCCGGTGCGCCTACGCTGCACCCATAAGTCAATAGTAAACAATAAAAACCATCCATTGACTTAATATTTTTTCGAGATATGAATTTTACACAGATGAAATGCCTCAAAGAACATGGGTCTTGCGTCGGCCGCCATGAATCAGTATATTGAGTCTACTACATTGCTTATTGTATTCTACTTATCATACCCTTTAATTTGATACCCATTTTGATAGGGTTGTGAAGAAAGTGGTAATCCGGCCTCTTTAGACGGCCGCCATGGATCTAAAGATATATTTTGTATACTACATTGCTTATTGTCATTCTACTTATCATACCCTTTCATTTGATACCCATGTCGAGGTGGTTGTGAAGAAAGTGGTACACCGCCCTCTTGAGACGGCCGCCATGGATCATTTTAGTTTCAATAGCGTCATGGCCTACCTATTGTTTGACAGCTGCGTAAATTTGAAATTTTCATTAAATGTAATGATTCAATTTAATGACAATTTTACATTTGTCAAACAATAGGTAGGCCATGAAGCTATTGAAACTAAAATGAAGTGAAAATTCCTAAAATTACCATTTTTTTGTTTTTTCAGGCAATTTTTTTAATTTTTCTCTCCGTAAGAACCATCCTCGTACTTCAACGAATATTCGAAAAAAAAATTAGTCCAATAGGTCCAGCCGTTCTCGAGTTTTGCGCTTAGCAACACATTTGGCGATTCATTTTTATATTATAGATATATATATATATATATATATATGTATATATATATATATATATATATATATACATATATATATATATAAATATATATATATATATATATATATATATATATATATATATATATATATATATATCGCTAAATGTGTTGGTAAGCGCAAAACTCGAGAACGGCTGGACCTATTGGACTAATTTTTTTTTTGAATATTCGTTGAAGACGAGGATGGTTCTTACGGAGAGAAAAGTTTAAAAAATTGCCTGAAAAAACAAAAAAATGGTAATTTTAGGAATTTTCACTTCATTTTAGTTTCAATAGCTTCATGGCCTACCTATTGTTTGACAAATGTAAAATTGTCATTTAATTGAATCATTACATTTAATGAAAATTTCAAATTTACGCAGCTGTCAAACAATAGGTAGGCCATGACGCTATTGAAACTAAAATGATCCATGGCGGCCGTCTCAAGAGGGCGGTGTACCACTTTCTTCACAACCACCTCGACATGGGTATCAAATGAAAGGGTATGATAAGTAGAATACAATAAGCAATGTAGTATACAAAATATATCTTTAGATCCATGGCGGCCGTCTAAAGAGGCCGGATTACCACTTTCTTCACAACCCTATCAAAATGGGTATCAAATTAAAGGGTATGATAAGTAGAATACAATAAGCAATGTAGTAGACTCAATATACCGATTCATGGCGGCCGACGCAAGACCCATGTTCTTTGAGGCATTTCATCTGTGTAAAATTCATATCTGAAGGAAAGGTCTCGGGCTCCGTGAGGTTTATAGCAAAATTTCAATAGAAAAGCAGGCGTTTGGTCCATAGCAGCCATCTCAAGAGGGCGGATTACCATTTTCTTTACAACCCCTCGACATGGATATCAAATGAAAGGGTATGGTAAGTAGAACACCAAAGGCAATATAGTATACTCAATATATCGTTTGGTCCATGGCAGTCATCTCAAGAGAGCAGATGACCATTATCTTCACAACCCTTTCGAAATGGGTATCCAATGAAAGAGTATGATAAGTAGAACAATATAAGCAATATAGTATACTCAATATGTCGCTTGGTCCATAGCGGCCACCTCAAGAATGCGGATTACCATTTTCTTCACAACACCTTCGACATGGATATCAAATGAAAGAGTATGACAAGGAGAACACCATAGGCAATATAGTATACTCAATATATCGGTTCGTCCATGGCGATAATCTCAAGCGGGCGGACTACCGTTTTCTTCACAACCCTTTCGAGATGGGTATCAAATGAGAGAGTATGATAAGTAGAACACATAAGCAATATAGTATACTCAATATATCGTTTGGCCCATAGCGGCCATCTCCAGAGGTTGGATTACCATTATCTTCACACCCCTCGACATGGATTTCAAATGAAAGGGTATGATAAGTAGAACACCATAAGCAATATAGTATACTCAATATATCGTTTGGTCCATGGCGGTCATCTGAAGAGGGCGGATGATCATTTTCTTCACTACCCCCTCGACATTGGTATCAAATGAAAGGGCATTATAAGAACATTGCCATAGACTGTGTCTGTAGATTCATGGCGGCCATCTCAAGAGGGCGGGTTACCATTTTCTTCACAACACCCGAGACATGGGTATCACATGAAAGGCTATGAAAAGTAGAACACCATAAGCAATATAGTATACTCAATTTATAATTTGGTCCATGGCGGCCATCTCAAAAGGGCGGTTTACCATTTTCTTCACAACACCCGAGACATGGGTATCAAATGAAAGGCTATGATAAGTAGAACAATATAAGCAATATAGTATACTCAATATATCGTTTGGTAAATGGCGGTCATCTCCAGAGGGCGGATTACCATTTTCTTCACAACCCCTTCGAGATGGGTATCAAATGAAAGAGTATGATAAGTAGAACACCATATGCAATATAGTATACTCAATATATCGTTTGGTCCATAGCGCCATCTCAAGAGGGCGTATTAATATTTTCTTTACAACCCCTTCGACATGGGTATCAAATGAAAGAGTATGATAAGTAGAACACCATAGGCAATATAGTATACTCAATATATCATTTGGTCCATGGCGGTCATCTCCCAAAATCAATTTTCCCAGATTTGTTCTTTTTTCACTATATCATTTTCCTATCGCAGACTGTGTCCCCATAATCTTATTTCATTGAAAGGCGTTGCAACGCACGCGGGTTTTTGCTAGTATATATATATATATATATATATATATATATATTCCGGCAATTAAAGGTTTGCCAGGTGAATCTACACCATAGCAGAGCAGCATCAGCAATGATGACGCGAGGCTTCGGTGAGATGAAGCTGGATATTGCTCTCATACAGGAACCCTGGATCTACAAGGGTAGGATTAGGGGACTATCTGGGGGCTTTGACACTCTGTACGTTCCCAATGCGAATGAAAGAGTGAGGACGTGTGTGCTGGTGAAACACGGAGTGCAGGCGGTTTTACTGCCGCACTTGTGCACACCAGATCTCACAGCAGTACGCGTAGGTACTGGAAGTGGGGCTTTCATTCTAGCCTCAGCCTACCTTCCGTACGATTCGCCAGATCCTCCGCCCACCAGGGAGTTGGAAATTCTGGTTATTACCTGTGGCGAAAAAGGCACAGGGTTAATAGTTGGTTGCGACGCAAATGCACACAACACGGTGTGGGGAAGCACCAACGACAACCATAGAGGAGAGGCTTTGCTCGAATTTGTGGAATGCAACAATCTAGTTATTGCAAATAGAGGGGTAGAACCAACCTTCGTCGATGCTAGACGAAGGGAAGTCATAGATATAACTCTATGCAGCAACCGGATGTTGACACGATTGACCAACTGGGAGGTGATGGATCGGACGACTATGTCAGATCACAGAGCCATTTCATTTGAGATAGAGTACGGAACCCCGGGCAGGGGAGACGGAATTAGAACAACGAGAATTCCCCGCAACACGGACACGTCTAGATATACTGAAATGTTGCGCAGGAATCTCGGGGAGCGCGTACCAAGGGCACCGAAAACCACAAGAGAAGCAGAGTCTCAGTTGCATGTCCTGCAGACAGCGATAGAGAACGCTTTTCGAGTGGCGTGTCCTCTTACGTCAGTGGATGACCATGATCCCACACCCTGGTGGTGTAGGGAGCTGGAGAAACTGAAGAAAGAGGTCAGAAAGGCTTTCAACCAAGCGATGAGGTGCAATGACCCGGTTGCCTGGGAGAATTACAAAGCCAAGAAAAGAGAAATGAAACAAACTCTGCGACGACGGAAAAGGGAGTCGTGGAGGAACTTCTGCTCGAGCATGGAGAGCATATCTGAGGCCAGCAGACTTCAGAAAATGATCTCCAGGGACCCGGTCTCCAAAGTCGGACTCGTTCGTGACCCGTCGGGGAGGATGACGGAGACGCTGGAGGAAACCAACAAGATCCTGATGGAAGTTCACTTTCCTGGCAGCTATGTCTCGGGTAAATCTTGGACTATTCGTAACAGAATGGCTACAAGGATGAACCGAGAGGAGGCTAACGGGGTGGTGACGGAGGAAGGGGTGAGACGTGCAATAGACACATTCTCTCCCTTCAAGACATCGGGGCGTGACGGAATATTCCCTGCGCTGCTTCAATGGGGCAAAGATGTCATTGCACCCAGGCTTAGGGGAATATTCGTTACCTGTCTAGCAACAGGATACATTCCGGCGGTGTGGAGGGAAACCAAAGTGGTATTTCTCCCTAAGCCAGGCAAGAAGGACTACACCGAGGCGAAGTCCTCCAGGCCAGTCAGCCTAACATCCTTTCTGTTGAAAACAATGGAAAGAGTAGTGGCAGACCACCTGGAGAGTACTATGCTAAGGAGGCACCCTTTAAGTAGAAGCCAGCACGCTTACCAGGCTGGCAGATCTACAGAAACGGCACTTCACCAACTGGTGCGAGTAGCCGAGGGGGAACTGTATACCGGAGGCATAGCGATGGCCGTTATTATGGACATCGAAGGTGCCTTCGACAAGATACAGTTCAACAAACTCAAAGACGCTCTGGTGAGGCGAGAGGTCAGCCCTATGATTGTAAGGTGGGTGGACAGCATGCTGAAAAACAGAGCGGTAAGGATTCAGACAGGAGACTCGCGGCTTCGAGGGAGGGTCAGCAAGGGATGCCCACAGGGCGGGGTGCTATCGCCCCTCCTGTGGAACATCACTGTGGACACTCTGCTCAGGCGGCTAGAGGAAATGGGCGTGCATACCGTTGGGTATGCAGATGATGTAGCGATTGTGGCACGTGGCAAGTTTATGAGCACTACGGCAGATATCATGAGGAATGCACTCCAAGTGGTTGAGCAGTGGTGTACGGAACAGGGCCTCGCCATAAATGCTAATAAGACAGACGCGATAATCTTCACTAGGAAGATTAAAGATCTGGATTTTCAGCCCCTCATGCTTTTTGGATCGAGGATCAAGGTGTCTGGGATGGTCAAGTATCTGGGTGTATACTTGGACTCGCGACTAACCTGGAAATACCACGTTGAAGAGAAGATTAAGAAGGCGACAAGGGTGCTTCACCAGTGCAGAAGAGTATGTGGACTAAGGTGGGGTATCTCACCAAGGTTAGCATACTGGACATATACCATGATGGTGAGACCCATCATAACTTATGCCTCGGTGGTCTGGTGGACTAAAGCCACACAGAAAACCGTCAAGAGGCATTTGGACAAGGTGCAAAGAATGGCCTGCGTAGGTGTGAGCGGTGCTTTCCGCACCACACCCGCCGCGGCATTGGAGGCGCTGTTAGGGCTGCTGCCGTTAGACCTCCAGGTGATGAAGACTGCGGCAGCCTCAGCGATTCGGATGAGACGGGATGCCGCATGGCAGGCGTCAGGAACCTTATATGGGCACATGAAGATCCTGGATCGCATTAAAGGGATTAGGGAGCTCATGATGCCCATGGAAGGGATCACAAAAATGAGGGTGACCGAAAGGTATCATAAAACCCTCATAGGGAACGGAACGCTCCCCGAAGGGAGACCGGAAGACATATATATCTTCACGGACGGATCCAAGATTGACGGCAGAGCAGGTGCGGGAGTCTTCTCGGAGGACTTAAATCTGACCTGCTCTCTGGCTTTGGGGAATTACACCTCAGTCTACCAGGCGGAAATGCTTGCTCTGCTGCACGCGCTGGATCACATAAATGAGGGTCAGGTGCAGGGAAGAAGTATCCTTATAGCACTGGACAATCAGGCTGTGATTAAGCGCATGAACCAGACAGAGATTAATGCGTCTCTGGCGTTGGAATGTGTCCAAAAACTGAACAGGTGTGCGCAACAAAACAACGTGACGCTAGCTTGGGTTAGAGGACATACAGGCATCGATGGGAACGAAAAGGCTGACAACCTGGCAAAACAGGGGTCAACCTCGGAATTCTGGGGACCGGAGCCATACTCTGCCATTGGCAGAGGGTTGGTAAGGAACTACATCGAGAAATGGGTCGCTGAGGAACACCGGAGACGGTGGGACGCTATGACCACGTGTAGGCAGGCTAAGATGGTGCTTACGCTGCCGATTACCGCAGCCAGAAGAAGTATCCTGCATATGCAAAGGAGAACCCTCAGATGGTTGGTGGCACTGATTACAGGACACGGATGTTTCAGGTATCACCTAAAAAGAATGGGAATTCTGGAGGATGACACCTGTCGTATGTGCCTGGAGGAACCTGAGACGGCCACACACATAGTGTGTCACTGTCCGGCGGTGGCGAGGAAAAGGGATGCCATAACTGGACTCCAGTGGATGGAGGACATGAGGCAGACTCCCTTCAATCAGCTGCTTGCGATAGCTAGGGGAGTCGAAGTAAGGGAGCAATGGGACAACCCACTGCAACCCCAATAAGATGACTCTAGGCAGAGGGACGAAAAGGGACCCGCAAATAGTGGTCTGATTCGGTATCCCTCGAAAATCTATATATATATATATATATATATATATATATATATATATATATATATATATATATATATATATATATAAATCTCGTGTCACAGTGTTTGTTACCGTACTCCTCCGAAACGGGTTGACCAATTTGCATGAAATTTTGTGTATATTTGGTAGGTCTGAGAATAGGTCGTAGGCTCTTTTTTATACCTTTAACCAAAAAAACAGCTGCAAAATCCAAAAAAAATGGTAATTTTAGGAATTTTCACTTCATTTTAGTTTCAATAGCTTCATGGCCTACCTATTGTTTGACAAATGTAAAATTGTCATTAAATTGAATCATTACATTTAATGAAAATTTCAAATTTACGCAGCTGTCAAACAGTAGGTAGGCCATGACGCTATTGAAACTAAAATGATCCATGGCGGCCGTCTCAAGAGGGCGGTGTACCACTTTGTTCACAACCACCTCGACATGGGTATCAAATGAAAGGCTATGCTAAGTAGAATACAATAAGCAATGTAGTATACAAAATATATCTTTAGATCCATGGCGGCCGTCTCAAGAGGCCGAATTACCACTTTCTTCACAACCACCTCAACATGGGTATCAAATGAAAGGGTATGATAAGTAGAATACAATAAGCAATGTAGTATACAAAATATATCTTTAGATCCATGGCGGCCGTCTCAAGAGGCCGAATAACCACTTTCTTCACAACCACCTCGACATGGGTATCAAATGAAAGGGTATGATAAGTAGAATACAATAAGCAATGTAGTATACAAAATATATCTTTAGATCCATAGCGGCCGTCTAAAGAGGCCGGATTACCACTTTCTTCACATCCCTATCAAAATGGGTATCAAATTAAAGGGTATGATAAGTAGAATACAATAAGCAATGTAGTAGACTCAATATACCGATTCATGGTGGCCGACGCAAGACCCATGTTCTTTGAGGCGTTTCATCTGTGTAAAATTCATATCTCGAAAAATATTAAGTCAATGGATGGTGTTTATTGATTACTATTGACTTATGGGTGCAGTGTAGACGCACCGGGTCCCAGCTAGTATATATATATATATATATATATATACATATACGTGCTCCGCGTCTTCTTCCGTCGCTGGGCATACCGGACACAACGGTGAATCATCGTGGCCGAAGCGGTGGAGGTATTTCCTATACCCCCATGTCCGCTCAGGCACTGCGTGAGGTCGTAACTTACTTCCCCACGCTCCCTCGAAACCCATATTCCCACGTTAGGGATAAGTCTGTGGGTCCAACGACCCTTAACAGACTCGTCCCATTTCCCCTGCCATTCCTTTAAGGACTCACAGCGCGCAATCTGCCGCCGCACCCTTCTTGGCTGCCCTCTACCATATTCTGGGTCATAGAGACGCATGCCCTCCCTCGCCAGAATGTCTCCGGGAATCATCTCCGCTATCACGCACGCCGCATCGTCGGACGTGGTTCTGTACGCACAGCAAGCGCGTAGTGCACTTATCCTATATGCACCCCTCTATTTTCTGCTATTTGCAGTCCTGTTTAACGCTGCTGCCCATACTGGCGCTGCGTATAACAGGACTGAGCTAACCACCCTCCCCAAGAGGAGGCGGCGACTCGGTCTAGGGCCCCCAACATTGGGCAGCATTCTTGCGAGTGCTGCACAAATCGCAGAAGCTTTGTCTGCCGTGCCCTCCAAGTGCGCTTTGAAATTTAGCCTCCGATCGATCATCACTCCCAGGTACCTTAGAGCAGGCTGTGAGTGGATGATCTGTTCCCCTACCTTGATCCTCACGGATACTGGCTTTCGCCGTTTGCTGATCACCACTGCTTCAGTTTTGTGCTCAGCAAGCTTCAACCCAGCGCGTTTTAACCACGCTTTTATTTCCCAGATCGCTTCGTTCGCATACAGTTCGATGTCATCTGGGTGTTTTCCTTCGACAACTACCCCGATATCATCTTCGAACCCGATCGCCACTGCTTCTTTTGGAAGATGAAGCCCCAACACATCATTGTACATTGCGATCCATAGGAGAGGGCCCAGGACGGAACCTTGCGGGACACCGCATGTTGTCCCCAACACTTTAGGACCATCATCCGAATCACAATGAAGCGACCTACCCTGCAGGTAGTCGGCCACTACACGCACTAGGTACTTGGGTGTGCCTAGCTTGATTAACGCCTCAACTATTTTGCTCCACCTCGCTGAGTTGAAAGCATTTTTTACGTCGAGGGTTATCAATGCTCAGCAGTGATTTTTCTCTATGGCGGCTCTTGCTATGCCCACCACCATATTGACTGCATCAGTCGTCGTCCTTGCCTTTCTGAAGCCGAATTGCTTGTCCGACAGGCCACCTGCCCTTTCGACGCTAGGGAGAATCCGGTTACAGATCACCCGCTCGAAAAGTTTGCCTATGCAACTAAGGAGGTATATCGGTCTTGTTTGCAATAAACGGTAGCCAAACTTTTGCATTAATAAAAACACTTTAATAATTCGGGATTTCGTATTCTAAACATTAATTCACTTATAGACTATAAAATTAATGGTCAACAATTCACATAGGTATTATGTATTTAATTCGAGTTTATTTCAGAGATGCTACCGTTTGTCGCGACCGACCGATTTCGACTGTCTCTAAAATTCTGATCGGAATCAGAAATCAAATATTTGAGTTGCATTTACTGCTGCAAAAATGGCACGATCTATTGTTTTACAATGTCTATTGTAATTTTGCTGAGCCTGGACTGGCGGGTTGCAGATCGGATGATTTTATGCCGTTGATTTTGTCGCATACAAAAATGTTTTGAGAGAGATTGTTTTTTGAGATTTTAAATGCACAAAATGTTTGTATGTTGATAATTTCATCGATGTTGTTGTCTTATACATTCCGCCCGCCTTCGTGTTTACGAATCATATAAATCCCTACGGATCCGCCCGCCATGGCAAATTGTGATTAGGATCGCCATGGTCAGGAAGTACACACAGTTTAACAATTGGACGTTTACTGCATCCATTTTTATGTTTGATGGTGACGACTCGAATGTTGCCGTCATCGCCAGGATGAAGCTCAACGACTTTCCCTATGAGCCATTTAGATGGGGGTACTTTATCCTCCTTAATCAGGACCAGGTCATTGATCCGCACTGGATCCTGCTTGCGCTCCCATTTGTTGCGCAGTTGTATTGCCTGCAGATATTCCTTATGCCAACGTTGCCAAAGTTGCTCGTACATATGATGAACAAGTTGCCACCGCGTTAATCGATTTATGGGTTTATCAATAACGCTCGGCTCCGGAACAGTAAGCAGATTGCCTCCTGTGAGGAAATGACCAGGCGTTACTGCTTGAAGATCGTTAGGGTCATCGTTGATAGGATGAAGTGGGCGCGAGTTCAGGCACGCCTCGATCTGAGCCGTCAAGGTTAACATTTCTTCTATGGACAGCCTGTGATCACCAACAACTCTTCTAAAATGGTGTTTAAACGATTTGACGCCAGCTTCCCAGAGGCCTCCGAAGTGAGGTGTCACAGGGGGAATAAAGTGCCATTCGGTGCCCCTATCGGATAGTACTTCTATTAGATTAGTGTCCTGGTTGAGTTGACGGAGGTGTTGGGCTAATTGTTTGGCAGCGCCAACAAAATTTGTGGCATTGTCACTATACAGCTTTAAGCAAGGTCCGCGTCGAGCAATCAACCTTTTGAAGGCGGCTAAAAAGGCCTCAGTGGTTAAATCCATTACAAGTTCTAGGTGAATTGCACGAGTTGCGAAGCATACAAATATGGCTACATATGATTTGATGATGGTTCGCCCACGGCCTTTCATGGGTTTTATAGAAAATGGACCGGCGAAGTTGACTCCACTGTTTGTGAACGGTTTCGACGGTCGTACTCTGTCCGCCGGTAGATTTGCCATGATTTGATTCTTCGCCTGCGCCCTGTAGCGATAACAGACGACACATCTTCGGATGAAAAACCTGACTGTGCTTCTTCCACTCTGAATCCAATATTTACTACGGAGATAGTGTAGTGTAAGCCGCGTACCGCCATGCAAGGTTTTCTGATGTGCATCATCAATCAGCAGCCACGTAAGGTGACTGTCTTTAGGCAGGATGATTGGACATCTTTCATCATACGATAGTGTGGCATTTTTTAATCGTCCACCAACTCGTAGAAGGCCGTGTTCATCGACAAATGGATTAGGCATCCGTAATGTACTTTTGGGGGACATGCTCTTGTTTTGAGTTAGATCAGAGAGTTCCTTAGTGAACGAGGATTGCTGTACGATATGTATCCATTTTTGAAGAGCTTTGTTCTTTTCAGCGGTGGTGAGAATGCCCATTTGTCTCTGAGCCTGATTAAGTAAAGCATTTCGGACAAAACGATAACAGTAGGCTGTAACTCGAAGAAGTCTTCCTAAAGTTGAATAACAACGTAGTAGGGTGAAGTTGGGATTCTGAGCTTGAGCGATGAAGATAGTGGTTTCTCTTCTTTCTTCGGGGATTGGTTCAGGAGGTACTTCCAGATTTCGCTTTGGCCAATATTCTCGGTCCTTACTTAGCCAGGGTGGACCAGCCCACCATAGATCATGCGATTGGAGCTCTGTGAGTGATAATCCTCGCGTGGAGCTGTCAGCAGGATTATCCTCAGACCTTACATGCTGCCCTTATGCTTGCGGGAGGCTAGAATGAATGGTGGACACGCGATTAGCTACAAACACCTTCTACTTAGATGGATGCTCTTGTAGCCATGATAATACCACGGTTGAATCAGACCATGCATAAACAGGAATATCCTTTAAGTATGGCTCCTGTTGAACCCAGGCTAAAAACTCAGCTAATAATGTGGCGCCGCACAGTTCAAGACGTGGTAGCGATATAGTTTTCAAGGGGCTGACCCGGGTTTTTGCAGCAATTAACGATACTTGTATGTTGTTATGTCCGTAAACGACTCGGAGATATACTACTGCAGCATATGCGTTTAAGGAGGCGTCGCAAAACCCATGCAGCTCAAGATGTGACTGTGGATTAGTTGTGCCCACCCATCGGTTGACTTTGATGTTGTTAAGATTATTTAAGTCTTCCCGATAGCGTTGCCATGTTGTTAAAAGTTCGGCAGGTATCTTTTCATCCCAGTCAAGCTTAGCCATCCACAGTTTTTGCAAGAAAATTTTCGCTATAATCGTGGTAGGGGATAGCCAGCCTAATGGGTCATAAACACGGCTTATGTCAGAGAGAATGCTACTCTTCGTAAAGCTGTCGATCTGTGACAGGTGTATCGAGAATGTGAACTTATCCGTGGCAGGATTCCATTTAAGTCCTAAAGTTTTGATGTTTGAATCTGTTACTAGCTTCTCAGGAGCTGCTATTTCACGATCTTCTTCCGGAATATCATCGATTAGGTTTGAAGAATTGGTTAGCCATTTACGCAATTTGAAACCACCTTTAGAAAGTAGGTTGCGCAACTCCGTCTGTAATAGCATAATGGCGAGATAAAATATTGGGCGCCACTTATGCGAGGTATTACCCCCTTAGCCATAAGTCCGGAAAAGCATGACCAAGGAGTCAATACCATACATAAGAAATGAAAAAAAAAAATTCCGGAACTCCTACGCTGGCCACACTGAGTTATCTAGCTCGCCGCAGGGGTCGTGGGGTGTGTGGCCGGGCCTTACCGCGGTTGGTTCACCACTTACCTGTGCCTGTGCAATTTTGAATTCTACCTCCATCATTCTCCAGGCATCGCCTGAGCCGCGTCACTGTAGTTCGGTCCCTTGCCAGCTCATAGTATGGATAACCACCAGCTGACAAGGAAAGGCACTACTTAAGACCCCTGAAAAGAAACGACATCCGCCCCAACCATTCCACAACAAAATTTAACACATGGCCATTCTATTATTTATAATCATTTAATAATCCGAACAATCATCAAAACAAACCATACAATGAATAATTGACAACGCAAATCTCACAAGACAATAACTACAGGTCCTTGTCAGATATCAAATTAAACGCTCAATTTCAACAAAATTAATATCTCATTATCATAGGTACATATGTATGAACACTAAAGTTAAAAAAAACGCGCAGTAATGGTACCAGTACTCCTCGCTTTGTACAACCAATATCACACAAACACAAGTTTACTTACAGGGAGAACAATTGCCCAGAAAACAACAAAAGATAGAAAAAAAAATATCACCAACAAGGAGCAAAATAAATTCATACCTAGTTATAAATAAGATTTTAAAGTTAATACTAACTACGATTAAAATGATTATTTTGGTAATAAATGTAATGAATTAAAGCAAGAAAATTATTCGTTTATTTTATTAAAGTGTATGTTGTGTGTTTTTTCTTTTTTCTTGCAGCGGAACTCCGACTTAACTTTTTTTCGCTTTGTCTACCAATTTACAGCAGTACGTCAAAAAGATTTCTTCAACGGCCCTGCTGCAGGATTTTTGCGAAATTATATGTAGGTAACTTCAACGACCAACAGAAAAACCTTTGGAATCAAAACTTTCTTCAAAAAACTTCCTTTATATTTTGCCACAACGTTCCTCAAGCACCACTTCCAGAGGCCGCAAAACACTCGAACACACTCGCCTAGTGCGCATATGTGTTCACCAGAGGCGACAATGCACTTTGTATGTGCACTCGCAGGAGATCAATTTCACCCTAAATAAGTCCTAACAAGCACAGCTTACCTCTCCGAGCACCTTTATTGTATTCCTCATCTAACCTTTTTCGGACTTCAAAAAAATGGTTTGCACTTTTTTTCTGTATTTGCACCAGAATGAACAGACAAAATTTCTTTAATTTTTTTCCAGGCTGAATATAACTGCATCGGTTAACAACAATACCATGAAACTGCACAGCCACACAAGTTACTAACTTTTTTCATTCAATCTAATATTGTCTTCATTTTTTCTTTATAACCACAAAATGTACATATAAATGAATGATGTTAAATTTTAAGCACTTTTTTTATACTTTCTTTGTAATTGAAAATTGGTGTTTTTATTAAGTCACTAGTCAATTCCTTCGAAAGTCAGCAAATGCAAAGTCATTACATTCACTCGTCGTCTTGATGGTGAGTGGATTCTCCTTGAAGAAAATATTCCTTTTTGAAGTTGTATTGCTTTATAGAGGTGACTTCACTCAACAATTATATAGATATATATCTATAAATCGTTTTATTTGAATTTCTGGCTATATGTGATCACCGCTATTAGATCGCAGCACTTTTTAATGATTTCAAGAAATCTAACAAACGAATTATCTTTTTTTTCCGATGGTAAATGGTGCCCGAATTTCAACCCTCAACAGAATTTCACAAAAAAAAATAACAAACTTCCTCTTCTTCCAAATATTTTTTCCTTCTCTCCTTTTTTTCGACCCCCTTCAATTATTATTTTTTCCTCGCCTACTCGTTTAAAATTTTCCTTTTTTCTCCCAAGTGATTTTCTACAAATTTCCCATTACTACAAAGTGCTTTCGAAAAAAATTCTCAACCAAAATAAATTTTCAACCGACCGTTACATACCCTCGGGTCCACAAGGCCGACTCGCGAGGCAGTGAGGAGCCGAAAAAACGGTCGCCGTAGGTCTAATATTTTTGACGCCAATGTGGGACTCGACTCACGACCTGAGAATAGGAGTCTCATGTTCTAGTGAGCTAGCCGGGCATAAATGAACTGCCTGGTAATAAAAAGAGCGGATGAAAAGCTAACTGTAATTTAGGCCCATAGTTGCAATCGTAATTTGCGTGATGATCAGCCTGAAGAACCTCCCGGAGGAATATCTGAAGGTACAAATATCAGGCGGAAGACAATACCACATTGTCCCCCTACTGACATCTATAAATCTCCAAACATTCTCACACGAACCCAGGGTGCTTTCGCTCCATCGGCACAATCTCCAGCAATACCATATTGCCTTCGACTCATCCCGGTGAAACGACAGACACCCAGTGCGCCGAAACGAATTCTCCAGACTGACCAAAAATTGAAATAGAAACACCCCCCTAGGTGACCCTGCCTCCGTGAGTTGATCTGGGATAGCATAAATGTACGTAATGTAACAACCGGAAGAGTCAATCGGCCATCAATAAGAAGTTGAAATACCATGATCCTTTCAAAAAAAACATACCACATATTTGAATTCATTGTAAAAAAAATAATTTAACTACTAATACCGGTTCTGCTAATCAACCCCCATTATAACCTATTGCTATGACCAATTTCATGCTCTCTCCGATACCCTCTATAAAGAGTACCTCAGAAACATGGAAGGTAAAGTGTATGGTGATCCCAGAGCATTCTTTCAATTTATCAACACAAAGAAAAAAGTTGATAATTACCCTTACACCATGCAATACGAGAACTCCCTTAGTTCTAATCCAGCCGAAATTTGTGAAAATTTTGCATCGTTCTTCCTCAAATCTTTCTCGTCCTCTGTATTCCAACCAGATGAAGATAATTTTCGACATATCAATGCAATCCAAACGGCTCAAAACTTTTCCCTGTCTATAACCAGGGATGATATCTCGAAACATATAAATGAACTTCCACAAGATTTTTCGTCCGGCCCTGATGGAGTCCCTCCAGCTGTTCTAAAATCCTGTGCAGGGGCCCTACTGTCTCCTCTTCTATGTTTATTTCAAAAATCCCTAAATAAAGGGCGCTTAACAACCCTATGGAAGAACTCTTATAATACCTGTCCATAAGAAAGGCTGTAAAAACGAAATATCTAATTATAGGCCAATTGCGAAGTTATCGTCTATACCAAAACTCTTCGAATCTATTATTTATTCTGCTATCGCCCCTATCTGCAAGAGGCTTATCTCAACAAACCAACATGGTTTTCTTGCAGCCCGTTCCACTACCACTAATTTACTGGAGTTCTCTTCACACACAATTAGAGGCTTTGTCACTGGCTGCCAAACTGACTGTGTCTATACAGATTTTAGTAAGGCTTTCGACAAGCTCTCCCACTCTATTATAGTTCTTAAACTAAAGAAATTAGGCTTTCCTCATGCCCTTGTGGATTGGTTCCAGTCGTACTTAGCCGATAGAACCTACCAGGTTCTATTCCGCGGAGTCAAATCGAAGAACATCGAAGCGTCCTCTGGAGTCCCACAAGGCAGTCATCTTGGCCCTCTTCTTTTTATTTTATCAATTGACGATATTGTTACCCTGCTAAGGCACTGTAAAATCCTTATTTACGCTGATGACATCAAACTGTATGGCCACATAAGGAGTATAGAGGATTGCAAACTTCTGCAAGCAGATCTAAACACCTTCTATTCTTGGTGTTCCAACAACAACCTTGTGCTTAATATTAGTAAATGCGAGATCATGACTTTTTGTAGGAAACGTGGTGTTATAACTTTTGACTATACTTTCCTTGACAACAAGGTCTTCCGTACTGAATCTGTAATCGATCTTGGGGTTAGGTTAGAAAGTAAGTTGGATTTCTCCACCCACATCAATTATATCTCCTCCAAGGCCAATTCAGTCCTGGGATTTATAAAAAGATGGTCCAAAGAGTTCAACAACCCCCTCGTCACTAAACACCTGGACGTATCTTTGGTTAGGCCTTTGCTTGACCACGCTTCCCAGGTATGGTCTCCTTACTACTCCTCCCATGTTAGTAGAATCGCATCGGTTCAAAGGAAGTTCGTCCGGTTTGCACTCAGCCACCTCCCGTGGGATGACCCACTCGCTCTTCCGCCTTATGAGAACAGACTTAAATTGCTCAACTTAAGCTCCCTCCATAAGCGCCGTGAGGTCGCTGACGTTATATTCGTTCATCGACTGATGAATGACAAAGTGGACTCTGGTTTCTTAAGAAACCGCGCGTCATTTAGAGTGAATAACTACAACCTGAGAGGTGAACCTCTTTTGCACATTAATTCCTCTAACACCAATTATGGCATATTCGAACCCGTTAATCGCATGCTTATAAATACTAACAACAATAGGAGTGTGTTTAGCTTGCTAACCAGTGAAGTTGTCCTTAAAAGGACCCTTCTCAATGTGGCGTGACTCTCTGCGTGCCTTACTCCCTTTTTAGTTTTGTAGGCTTCTCTGTTTAATGTTTTTGATCTTTTATGTTTTAATATTTTATGTTTGCATGCCTCAGCTGAGCCACGGCAGTGGTAAATATTTCTCAGCTCTGCTGGGAAGTGCGCCTTCTGTCTTAGAAGGGAAACTCTATATGTATATATATATATATATATATATATATATATATATATATATATATATATATATATATACCTATATATATATATATATATATATATATATATATATATATATATATATATATGTATGGATGTGTGTATGTATATATAGATTTTCATGCTTAGCTGAAAAGTGCGCCTTCTGTGCTAGAAAGGTTAACTCTATTAACACTGCCACTGTATTCAACAATATTCAGAAACAAAAACAAATTGCATTGAAATAATCCCACATAAATCCTTTATAGCTAAAAGCAACACAAGGTTAACCGAGACAAGAGGTATGCTGCAGTAATTTTGCGAACGTAGATCTGCCGGACAATACATGACTAAAATTGGACCTATTAATTTAAAGGCATGCCTAACGCCTTCGACTTTTCCAGGGGTTGGTTCTCGAAGTAACCGGTTCATGGTTACCACAATACTATGCGCCATCTCTTTCCTCAGCTCTCCGCTCTTCGACAACTTCCAATATAACTCCGACAAGAATGCAAGTATTCCACTTTGCGGGTGAACTCCTGAGATACGGCATTCAGTATGTTCCTCACAATAATACGCCAGAAGGAGCCTAAACAATTTCCTAAACAGATTGTCATTCCTCGCATATAACGAGTCCAGTAGACTGTACAGTTTCGATCCCATAATACTGAATTTAGTTTCGGTGATAGATTTGAAAAAAATAATTTCGATGAGGTGACTTATTACAATAGGATTATTCTTGAAAAACGCAAAGTAAGTTAACGCTCGAGAAGCCACAGTATCGAAGATTCCCGGATTAACATATAACCTATTGACCATATTCACAGCATGCACCATTGCCAGGTTTTCGTCGGGTCTTGCCTTCCAGATTACCGTCATTGGTGGCTTTGGACTCGGTTCTACCTTAGAAACCGAATAAGAACCATTCACTACAGAATGCAGGGATAGTGAGGACCAGAAATGTGGCCGACGTAATACTTTCTGTAGTATGGGTAACCCCTAATAAGTATGACCACTGGTTTCCCCCATATTTGATCACTATAAATCAACTTGAATATACCAACGAAATAAAAGCTAGATTACACTAATACGTTTATATCTACCAGGATATATGTTATTTAATTTCCAAGCAAAAATCGAAGAAAAAAAATACAAATAATCGTCAAATCCTTGATCTAGAGGCAGTAAATAATTAATGTCGTATAAATAACTGATGATGTCAATTCAAAGCAACTTCCCCTCTGACATAATCAAAACAAAACCATTAGCGACAGGTCGCAGCAAATGATCACAGTATCAGATACGGTTTTGAGGACCCCCCAAAAAAAAAATCCGCTACAATTAGTGTATATATGTATATGTGAGTGTAGATGAGTGATTATATGCTTTGATTCAAACATAAGTTAGGAATGGTTGAGACAGATAACATTTCCCCTCAGGACTCTCGCGTGTCGATGTCCTCGATGTCAGTTGGTGAAAACTATGAAGCATAGTCATCACCAAGTGTCATCAACGTCGCCGACACAGCTTCAGGTATACACCCAAAGAAGGACAGAAACAAGAATCCAAAATCGCATCGCCACGAAAGGGAAACTTTTTCGACAAACTAAAAAAAATTTGAAATGAACCGCTGCCCAACCCAACTGAGCTACCTTTCGGAAAATCAATCAGGAGGGAGGAACAGACGGGAAAAACTCGGGACATAAACAAAAAAAATAGAATTTAAAAAACTGGATGGACCATCAGGAGGGCAAGGGGCGCAGTGGGAGGCGGTAACACGCCTGATACCAGAGACGGTTAAGCCCTTGTACCAACTTCAACGTCCACCAGGAAAATTAAAAGAGGATCCTGTTCACGGACCGACGCAGTGGCAGGCGGTATAACGCCTGATACCAGAGTCGCCGACCCTAGAAACAGGACAGGGATGAACTACTACTTCACCTGCACGCATGGCCAAGCGAACACCGCTTGTTAGCAAGCCGTGAAGGTCAGCATGGTTCGAAGCTACTCCAAAAAGAAGAAGTTACCGCATAAGATAAAGGGTAGGCCTAAAAGCGAAAACAAAGAAAAATTCACATAGAATTTGGACAAAGATCCTGAAAAAAAAATTCCGGAACTCCTACGCCGGCCACACTGAGTTATCTAGCTCGCCGGAGGGGTCGTGGGGTGTGTGGCCGGGCCTTACCGCGGTTGGTTCACCACTTGTGCCTGTGCAATTTTGGATTCTACCTCCATCATTCTCCAGGCATCGCCTGAGCCGCGTCACTGTAGTTCGGTCCCTTGCCAGCTCATAGTATGGATAACCACCAGCTGACAAGGAAAGGCACTACTTAAGACCCCTGAAAAGAAACGATATCCGCCCCAACCATTCCACAACAAAATTTAACACATGGCCATTCTATTATTTATAATCATTTAATAATCCGAACAATCATCAAAACAAACCATACAATGAATAATTGACAACGCAAATCTCACAAGACAATAACTACAGGTCCTTGTCAGATATCAAATTAAACGCTCAATTTCAACAAAATTAATATCTCATTATCATAGGTACATATGTATGAACACTAAAGTTAAAAAAACGCGCAGTAATGGTACCAGTACTCCTCGCTTTGTACAACCAATATCACACAAACACAAGTTTACTTACAGGGAGAACAATTGCCCAGAAAACAACAAAAGATAGAAAAAAAATATCACCAACAAGGAGCAAAATAAATTCATACCTAGTTATAAATAAGATTTTAAAGTTAATACTAACTACGATTAAAATGATTATTTTGGTAATAAATGTAATGAATTAAAGCAAGAAAATTATTCGTTTATTTTATTAAAGTGAATGTTGTGTGTTTTTTCTTTTTTCTTGCAGCGGAACTCCGACTTAACTTTTTTTCGCTTTGTCTACCAATTTACAGCAGTACGTCAAAAAGATTTCTTCAACGGCCCTGCTGCAGGATTTTTGCGAAATTATATGTAGGTAACTTCAACGACCAACAGAAAAACCTTTGGAATCAAAACTTTCTTCAAAAAACTTCCTTTATATTTTGCCACAACGTTCCTCAAGCACCACTTCCAGAGGCCGCAAAACACTCGAACACACACGCCTAGTGCGCATATGTGTTGACCAGAGACGACAATGCACTTTGTATGTGCACTCGCAGGAGATCAATTTCACCCTAAATAAGTCCTAACAAGCACAGCTTACCTCTCCGAGCACCTTTATTGTATTCCTCATCTAACCTTTTTCGGACTTCAAAAAAATGGTTTGCACTTCTTTTCTGTATTTGCACCAGAATGAACAGACAAAATTTCTTTAATTTTTTTTCAGGCTGAATATAACTGCATCGGTTAACAACAATACCATGGAACTGCACAGCCACACAAGTTACTAACTTTTTTCATTCAATCTAATATTGCCTTCATTTTTTCTTTATAACCACAAAATGTACATATAAATGAATGATGTTAAATTTTAAGCACTTTTTTTATACTTTCTTTGTAATTGAAAACTGGTGTTTTTATTAAGTCACTAGTCAATTCCTTCGAAAGTCAGCAAATGCAAAGTCATTACATTCACTCGTCGTCTTGATGGTGAGTGGATTCTCCTTGAAGAAAATATTCCTTTTTGAAGTTGTATTGCTTCACTCAACAATTATATAGATATATATCTATAAATCGTTTTATTTGAATTTCTGGCTATATGTGATCACCGCTATTAGATCGCAGCACTTTTTAATGATTTCAAGAAATCTAACAAACGAATTATCTTTTTTTCCGATGGTAAATGGTGCCCGAATTTCAACCCTCAACAGAATTTCACAAAAAAATAACAAACTTCCTCTTCTTTCAAATATTTTTTCCTTCTCTCCTTTTTTTCGACCCCCTTCAATTATTATTTTTTCCTCGCCTACTCGTTTAAAATTTTCCTTTTTTCTCCCAAGTGATTTTCTACAAATTTCCCATTACTACAAAGTGCTTTCGAAAAAAATTCCCAACCAAAATAAATTTTCAACCGACCGTTACACGTCTTGGCCTGAAGAGCAGACTGTTCATCAAATGCACCAAAGAGTGCATCATCGACGTAGAAGTTTTCTCGGATTATCGCTGCTGCTGAAGGGCATTCAAGTTGATGGTCTTCCGCAAGCTGAAGTAAAGTTTTGCATGCTAAGTACGGAGCGCAAGCCGTACCGTAGGTTACGGTGAGAAGTCGATAACAGTCTACAGGCTCAGCTGATGAGCGACGCCATAGAATCCTTTGTAGGTCAGCATCCGATTTGTCGACGAGTATTTGTCTAAACATTTTCTCTATATCCGCCGTGAATACAAGGGGGTAGAAACGCCACTTCAAAATTACGTTGAAAATTTCATTTTGCAATTTAGGCCCAATATGTAATTGATCATTCAACGAGATACCAGAAGCAGATTTTTGTGAGCCATTGAAGACCACTCGCAGTTTTGTCGTCGTACTGCTGGGCTTTAGAACGGCATGATGGGGTAGATAGTATCGACGATCACGATTTGCGTCCTCCGGTGACACCTGTTCCATATGGCCAAGCTTCAAATATTCCTCCAAGAAGTCGGAGTAGGCGGAGTAGAGATTAGGGTCATGTTGCAATCGTTTCTCTAGTCGAAGTAGTGTAGCCATCGCTACTTTTCGAGAGTCGCCAAGTGGAGCTGCATTAGATTTTATCGGGAGTTTAACAACGTAACGTCCTTGGTGATCTCTCCTGTGAAATTGCAGAAAGTGGGTCTCGCACTCTTCTTCCTCAGGTGTTAGCAGCGCTCTTTTCGTAATATCTTCCACTTCCCAAAATCTTCGAAGAGTGGTATCGACGTCAATTAGCGCACAATGTGAGCGAAGCGTGATGTTGTTGTTGGAATGGTCCTCTTGCACGGGTCCAGATAGAATCCAACCGAGCGATGTGGATTGAGCGATTGGAGCTCCTTCCGGTCCTCGTCGTACTCCGTCCAGCAGAACCCTAGTATAGACGTCCACTCCTAAGATTAGATCTATACGCGAGGGCAAATGGTACTCGGGATCTGCGAGTTTTAAGCCCTTGAAGATTGAAAGTTTTGCGATGGAAGTAGGTGTGTAAGAGTGGGAAGAACTAATGATTGAACCGAGATGGCGTAGGTTGGGTCTACTGACGACATTATATTATGATAGACAAAAGTTTCTGCGGTTCCCGCGTGGCAGTCTCCGACCCCAAATACAGGAATTCGAATGCGTTGTTTATGTAAACGTAAATTATTTACTAAAGATGTCGTTATAAAGCTTGATTCTGAACATTGATCAAGTAACGCACGTGCACGAATAATTCTACCATCAGGGGATTGTACAAGGACACTAGCGGTTGTTAGTAATACGCGTCTAGGTGTATACGAAATGCTAGAGAGATGTGATCTAGTAGGCGATTCTAGTTGAGTTGCCGACGATGGGCTGTCTTTTGCTTTGGTTTCAGAGCTAATGGTGCTGTTGTAATCATGCAGCATTGTGTGGTGTTTTTGTTGGCATTGTTTGCATCGGTTGACTGACGGACACTCTTGAAGTTTATGGTTGTTCCGCAAACAGTTGGAGCATAATTTATTGTGGTGTAGAAACTCAAGTCGTTCTGTTACTGATTTTGCCCGGAATTGTGGACAAAATAAAGTATATGCTTCCCGTGGCAGCAGGTGCAAGATTTTCCCGATGAGACATGGTAGCTGCGCGGATATGTAGTCTGTGGTCTCACGGTTCTGGATTTGGGGGTTGTAGTTTTAGGTTCAAGTAGAACGTTGTCAGTTAAGGCATGTAACGTACGCAACTTAAATTAAAGAAACTCGCTTAGTGCGTTGAAGGTTGGCAATTCATTTGAGAGTTTCAGGGAGGTTTCCCATTCCTTTCGAGTGTTGTAATCCAGTTTATTGACCAATAAGAATACAAGCCAATCGTCCCAATGTTGAACAGGCCTGTCTAGGTTCTTAAGTTGTGTTACGGCTTGAGTGAAATCATCCAGCACACGCCGGACTTAATTGTATGATTCAGTGGACATTCGTTGCAGCGATAAAATACCTTTTAAGTTTAAAGTAACTAAAACACGCTTATTTTCATAGCGGGCTTGTAGTATGTCCCAAGCAGAGGAATAATTCTCAGCGGTGATCGCTAAGTGATTAATGAGCGTAGCAGCTTCACCAGAGACAGCGGACTTTAAGTAATGCATTTTTTGTATGTCTGTAAGTATTTCATTATCATGGATAAGGGATTGATAAGTGCCTCTAAAGGAAGGCCATTCAAGGTAAGATCCTTTGAATGTAGATAGGTTTAGCTTGGGTAAATTTCCAATCAGCTGTCTTGGGTAGAATGGTTTAGGTGAATTGAAGGACGAGTGGGCGTCCGGAGTGCCAGTAGTCTGGGGACGTAACGCATCGATTTGGTCTTGAATCCATCCTATAGTTTCCATATAAACCTCTTCTATTTTGTAGAATATTGTGGTATCGAGGTTTTGTAATTGTTCAGAAGTAGCTTTATCATAACAGCTATCATGCGTGTCTTGAAATTGCGTCCAGTAGGAATGGAGTAATTGAATACGTGCAGTTGAAATCCTTCAGTTCGCTTGTCTCGGCCGGTCCTTAGAAGATTCGTTTTGAAGTTCTCGATACGTTCCGCGTAAAAATTGAGTTTGACCTCTAGTAGTTCCTCCATTCTTGTTTTATACAGTGATGAGAGTAGATGAGTAACTGAACTAGTCGTAATAGTTTAAAGGCACTTGATTTAGATAAGTTCAGCAAGCATATGTAGATATAAGTTAGGATTCAGGAAGCCCTGACCGTGAAACTTATTAATGATTACGATTAATTATTATTCTCCAATTGATAAGGATTTAGATGATGCATGAGTACGTGCGAAAAGAAAACTCCAAAACTCCAACGGCTAGTTAATTACTTCAAAAAATAATGGAACGGACTTACAGTAAATTCCTCCATGTGTAGGTGATGTTGATGCAATGGCCTTATATCCAAAGTTTCATTTCTGGTAGCAGTGTGAGTCGACATTTAGGATAACGGTCAATAGGTAACGGCAACAGTGAAAGTTATTACAAACCACATTATCTTGATAATTTTAATTTTAGCACATTGCAGTGCACTTGGCACTTTACTACACAATAATGAAACTTGTTACAGGACACGATTTATTATGTTAAATTTAACACGTCACTGTGCAACAGCGCAGGTTGTTATATAAACACTTTATTAAGTTATGTTAACCACGTCACCGTGCCACGTCACTGTACAACAATGAAGATTTTATAAAAGGCTTTACTATATTTTATTAAATATTTAGCGCACTAACAACATCACTGCAACTTGTTCAATGAAAACACATGTTTTAATTCGAATTAGCACCGGTAAAAGCACCGCGACTATCCGGCTCGAAGGACCAAAATGTTTGCAATGAACTGCGGTTGAATAAAAGTCAAACTTTTGCATTAATAAAAACACTTTAATAATTCGGGATTTCGTATTCTAAACATTAATTCACTTATAGACTATAAAATTAATGGTCAACAATTCACATAGGTATTATGTATTTAATTCGAGTTTATTTCAGAGATGCTACATGTCGCGACCGACCGATTTCGACTGTCTCTAAAATTCTGATCGGAATCAGAAATCAAATATTTGAGTTGCATTTACTGCTGCAAAAATGGCACGATCTATTGTTTTACAATGTCTATTGTAATTTTGCTGAGCCTGGACAGGCGGGTTGCAGATCGGATGATTTTATGCCGTTGATTTTGTCGCATACAAAAATGTTTTGAGAGAGATTGTTTTTTGAGATTTTAAATGCACAAAATGTTTGTATGTTGATAATTTCATCGATGTTGTTGTCTTATACAGGTCTGTTGGACGATGGGTCCCCTAAAGGCTTGTTCGGCTTCGGTAGGAGCACGAGTTTCTGCTGTTTCCATCGCTCCGGGAAGATCCCCTCTCTCAGGCACGCTGTGAAGACTTCAGCGAACCTGTCTGGCGCTATTGAAGCTGCTAGCTTCGCCGCTTTGTTTGGTATGCCATCCATGCCAGGGGCCTTATTGATGGCTACCTGTTTTGCAGCCTCCAGAATCTCATCTGCGGTCACCGCAGGTACCTCTTCTGGGTCTACCTGAAGGGTGGGTAGTTCGACGGCGCGAGTTACGGCTTCCGCCTTCACGTCATGACCTCCACCATACATGCGCCAAAGCTTCAGCACACTCATATTACAACCTCACGGCACAGGTGCTTCCACGTGCCACCAAATTATTGCATTATTGCAATAAATGCACAATAATCGGAAACTCATCAGCAATAAACCCAGACGAAATTCCTAGAAATCCAATCAGGCCGGAAACCACCAAATTCATCAAAATTGTAATTATAAAATAAGTATTTTTTGGATTTAGTTCTAAGTTGACAATCAATGTAGAAAGTTGTAAAATAAAGTTTGTGAGCGGAAAAATTCTTTTTTTTAAGACTTCGTTAGAGCAATATCCTATTTGGCGCAGTCGGTAGGATCAGACAACGATCCTCGCGAAAAGTAATTATTACGAACGAAGGTAAATCGTTAAACGCGAGTGCGAAATTAAGTGCTAGTGTCCAGAACTTGAAGGAACATCAGGGATCCAGGGACATAATAGCCAGCAGACAACACCACAAAAGTACTCGAGAGGACATCGACATAAACTCTAGTGGCACCGTTGTGGATCGGCGAGATTCTTCTCCTTGTGTTTGATCAGAAGGATGTTAACGCTTCCCATCTTCAGCGTTCTCACGTAAGTCGAAAATATTGAATATTCCTTTCCACTCACCCTAATCCACCCTAATATTAAGAATATATATAAATAATTTTTTTTTGAAAATAAGATAAAGAAAAGATAATTAAATTTGAATTTTACTAAAGAAAATAATTTAAACGAAAATAAATTTCAATAATAAAATAAAATAAACAAAGAGAATTAACATTTAATTTTTATAAGAAGGAAATACATATACTTGAGTGATTTATATTGAAAAATTCTAGTGATTTGAGTGAATTTAATAAAAATATTTGCGTGATTTGAAGGAATTTTATTAATAATATTTTAGTACATATTAGTGATTGAGTAATTTTTATTTGATTTTTGTTGTTTGAGTTCAATTATAAAACGGAAATTTTGAGTAGTTGTAGTTTTTGATAAGTGTGAATGAGTAGTAGAAGGAATAAATTATCCGGGTTAAGGAAAGTTCCATTTTATTTAAGAAGTAGTCTCAGTAATTTAATTAATCGTGCGAGTACTAGCGATAGTGAAGACGATTTATGCGATAGTGACATACACCGTCCTTCTAGTGCTTCAGAAATAGTTGTATTCCCCAATAGTGTAGAATTTCGTGAAATTCCAGAATCCTCAAGCGTCGCAGAAATTTTTACTGTCGAAATGGCTACGAACCCAGTGGTAGACCCCACCATAGGTGTTTTCAATTCTTTAAAAATTCCGGATGCAGTTAAGGATTTGCCAAAGTTCGATGGCAATCCTCGACTTCTATACGATTTTATCGGTAATGTTGAGGAAATACTCTCATTAAGTAGCGAAGTGAATGGTACAGCTTATGGCAGAATTCTTTTGCGAGCTATAAGGAATAAAATTGAAGGCCATGCCAACGAGGTCTTAAATATGTATGGGACCCCATTGGAATGGATGGCAATAAAAAATAATCTAGTGTTGCATTACTCTGATAAGCGTAATGAGACATCTTTAATAAGGGACCTTCACAGTCTTAGACAGTCAAATAAGACAATTGAAGCATTTTATAGAGAGATTATCGAACTACAAGCGACTATGTCAAATCATATCCATCTCCATGAGATCGAGGGTAGCGTAATCATAGCAAAGAAGACTTTATTTGGTGAAATGTGTTTAAATGTATTTTTATCAGGGTTAAAGGAACCTTTAGGTTCAACTATAAGAGCAATGCAACCTAAAACATTGCCGGAAGCCTTTATGTTTTGTATTAAAGAACAAAACATTTTCTATACAAGGACAGAATACAATAGTCAAAGATCTAAACCAACTACAGTTTCTCAAATACCCAGATGGCCAACTTCATCTGTCTTGCCTAGCGTACCTCAGAGACCATTAATCTTCCCACAATACTCTTCTAATCAAAATTTTAGTAGACCCATTTACCAGACATTCAATAGACCATTTAACCAGCCTACCAATCAATCATTTAACCGCCCTTTCAACCAGACATCTAATCGACCACCTAACCAACCAACAAATCAGTTGTCTAACCGTCCTTTTAGCCAGCAATTCAGACCAAATCTTCCAAGACCCGAACCAATGGATATTGGCTCAGGACTAACAAGATTTAGACAGCCAACTCAAGCATACCCAAGACACAGTAACAATCAAAATAATAGACCAAACTTTATCAGTGAAGAGCTTTTCAATATGGAGGAACAAAGTCCGCCATTGAGAACCAATTCCAACCGAAGTTACGAAAATCTCGATGACTATGTCACAATTCATTCAGACCCCACGTTAGTAAGTGAGTATACTAGCCCGGCTCAACATCTCAATTCATGGCACCAAATCAGCCACGAAAATTTTGACCAACCCTATTCTCTTCAGAGCTCAGATAACACTCTAACTCAGGAACCAGAGCAAGGACAGGATTTAGAAATCAACGACGCAAATTTTCTATCACACGCCTCGATGACCCCATCGGATATATAGACATAAATAAACATGGTGAAGTACTTTCTTACGTTCATATCTCATCTCCTTTCGGACGCCCCAAAAAATTTCTAGTTGATACCGGATCCTCGTCTTCGTTCATAAGCCCCGAATTAGTAAATCCAGATCTCATCAAAACTACCAAACCTTCAGTCATTCTTCTTCTTCTTTAACGGCTCTACAACCGGGATCCGGTCCTGGCCTCGCGCAACTGTTCTCTCCACCGGTCCCGATTCTGAGCCGATGTCATCCAGTTTGGCATCCCTAAACTCTGAGCGTCCTGGTCCACGCCATCCTTCCAGCGAAGGTTGGGCCTCCCTCGCTGTCGCACCCCATAGGTCTTACCGCAGAGAACTTTCCGAGCAGGATCATCTTCACTCATACGAGCTAGATGCCCTGCCCACCGGAGCCTACCGAGCTTTATTTTCTTCACAACATCTATGTCGCGATAGCGCTCGTAGATCTCGTCATTGTAGAGTCTCCGGAATCGTCCTTCCTCACATACGGGGCCAACAATCCTCCGAAGTATTTTCCTCTCAAACACGCCCAAGAGGTTTGAGTGCTTTTTGCTAAGCACCTACGTTTCGGATGCATATGTGAGAACGGGTAAGACCATCGTCTTATATAGTAAAAGTTTAGACGTTATGGTTAGATATTTGGATTTGAAGAGCCTTGACAGACTATAGTAGGCTTTGTTGGCTTTTAGCAGTCGTGCGCGTATTTCTGGTTCCATGCTATTGTCGGCTGCTACTATTGACCCAAGGTAGGTAAATGATTTTACCACGTCAAACTCGTGTTCCGCTACCTTGATTGTGGGACCAATGTTAGGTGTTCTTCCAGACGAGGCCACCATGTACTTTGTTTTGCTTTCGTTAATGTGCAGTCCCAGATTTCCTGCCGCTTGCTCAATCTGAGTGAAAGCTTCTTGTACAGCTGTTGTTGTTCTTCCAATGATGTCAATGTCGTCTGCGTAAGCCAGTAATTGGGTGAACTTGTGGAGGATTGTACCCCTTGATGTCACGTCCGAATCTCGGATCACTTTCTCCAACGCCAGGTTGAAAAGGAGGCAGGCCAGACCGTCCCCTTGTCGGAGTCCATTATAGATGTTGATTGGTCTGGACAGTGTTCCGGATACCTTTACTTGGCTTGACACATTGATCATGGTCAGCCTACATAGTCTTGTCAGTTTGTTGGGGATGCCGAATTCTCTCATGGCTTTGTAGAGTTCTACCCTGGCTATGCTATCATAGGCGGCTTTAAAGTCTATGAAGAGGTGTTGAATTGAGTTTTGAAACTCTAGACATTTTTCCATAGCCTGCCTCAAGGTGAAAATCTGATCAGTCGTTGATTTGCCTGGGCTGAAGCCACACTGGTAATGGCCTATGATGTTTCTGGCGTATGGGGCCATCCTGTTTTGTAGGATAGCGGAGAATATCTTATACACGGTACTCAACAACGTTATACCGCGATAATTAGTGCACGCTGTGATATCTCCTTTTTTGTGTACCGGACAGAGGATGCCTTTTCTCCAGTCTTCTGGCATCACTTCCTGTTCCCATACTTGCACAATTAATTCATGAATCGCTTGGTGTAATGTAGGCCCTCCATATTTAACCAGCTCCGCTGCGATGCCGTCTGCACCCGAGGCCTTGTTGTTTTTGAGCCGGCTGATGGCTCTGCTAACTTCTTCTATGCTTGGTGGCGGCAGCATAGCATTGTCATCAGATATTGGTGGAGCCTCCGAATCCTCAGTTAGCTCGCCATTTAGAAATTCATGAAAGTGCTCTTCCCATCGCTCCAAGATGCCTTTAGGATCGGTGATCAGATTACCTTCTTTGTCCTTGCAGTATGTGCAACGTGGTGTGAATTGCATCATACTGCGGACTCTTTGGTAGAACTCCCGCGCCTGGTGCGGCCGTCGTTCTCTGTACTGTTCTAGCTCACAGACGAGATTTTTTTCCCAGGCTTCCTTTTTCCGTCTGTGAATTCTCTTTTCTTCTTTTCTGAGCTCTTTATAGTTCTCTTCGCGTGCCCGTCTTCTCTGAGACTGCTGCATGGCTCGGTACGCAGCATTCTTACGTTCAGTTGCGAGCTTGCATTCATTATCGAACCAGTCGTTCCGATCTTTACGACTTCTGCCTAAGATGGAATCAGCAGTACTAATGACAGTATTTTTAAGGCGGGTCCAGTTCTCTTCAACGCCCGGCATCTCATCCCCAGGACTTAGGGCGAGTTCTAATGCATGACCGTAGCTGTTTCTGGCCATTTCATTGCGTAGTGCAGCTGTGTTGATTCGAGCCTGATCAGCGGATACAAAGCTTTTCAGCGTTGTAATGCGCTCTCGGAGCACCATACCAACAAGATAGTGATCCGAGTCGAAGTTGGCACCTCGGTACGTTCGTACCGTCATCAGACCCGAAAGGTGGCGGCGGTCTATCAACACATGATCTATTTGGTTGCGAGTGGCTCCATCAGGAGATACCCAGGTGGCTTTATGGATATCTTTACGCGCAAATCCAGTACTTGCAACGACCAAGTTCTTACTTGCTGCCATCTCTACAACTCGCTGTCCATTGTCATTAGTGTTTTCATGCAAGCTGTGGTTGCCGACATGTTGCCTGTATATGGGCTCCCGGCCTACTTTGGCATTCACATCTCCCAGTATGATTTGTTCATCATACCTGGGGCAGGCATTAAGTTCCCGTTCAACTAATTCGAAGAATTCTTCTTTATCATCATCCGGGGACTCTTCTGTAGGTGCGTGAACGTTTATGAGGCTGATGTTCTTAAATTTACCTCGCACACGAAGGGAGCATAGCCTTTCGTTTGTTGCTTTAAAGCCGATAATGGTAGGCTTCATTCTTTTGCTAACCATAAAACCTACTCCTAGAACATGGTGTTTTGTATGACAGCTGTAATATACGTCATACTCAGGTTTTTGCAAAACACCATTCCCTGTCCACCTCATCTCCTGAATGGCGGTAATGTCAGCTTTATACTTTGACAGGGTATCGGCTAGATGTTTTGAAGCTCGAGTTCTGTACAGAGTTCGAACGTTCCATGAAAAAATTCGTAAATCGTTTTGCCTTTTTCGTTGCCGTGGTCGTCGTCGTTTATTCCAGTATCCGAGGCATGTTGCTCGTTCCGTAATAATTGTTTTTTACGGGTGAGGTTATTAGCCTCACGCCAACCTTACTTGGAAGGGACTAGCCCGATCATATTAGCCTATCCTCTCTCATAGAATAGTTACCAGTGGCCACCGCTAGGAGGTTATGATCGCACTTCCATCAGTCCGAAATAGTTACGGCACGTGCATGTTATGCTACATGTTATTCCCCCTATTCCGCTGATGACTCACCACCTTCAGTCATTACCACCGTATTTAACAAGCATACTCTGGATAAAGAAGTAACACTCCCGTCCTTTTCAGAATTTAATAATCCAGGTGAGATCCGATTCCTCATCTTCAAATTTCACGGTTACTTCGATGGTCTATTAGGTCTAGATATCCTGACCCAAATCGGCGCTAGGGTTGACTTAAAAACCCATAATCTGGTCACAGATAATGCAACGATTCCCCTGTTCCTCAAACCAAACTTAATGTCTCAAAAGTACCTTGTCCCAGCTAAGTCTAAGCTGATCGTAAAATTACCCGTAGATGTACGGAACGGCGAAATTTATACGAGAGGATTTCTTGTAAACTCTTACCTGCACATTCCTGAAGGCATATACACCTCAAATAATTGGTATAGCCTAATGGAAGTAGTAAATAGATCAGAGTTCGATCAAACACTACTTCTAGAACAACCACTAAAAGTGCATGCGTATACGACGGAAGAATATTCCGAGGTCAATTATTACGATATGAAGAGTGGGATTGAAGGAAATTTATCACATAACAACATTGCAGATCTCATTCGGACCTTCCACTTAAATGACGAAGAGAAACGTCATCTTCTCAAAGTTTGCAAAGACTTCAACGAAATCTTTTTCAGAGAAGGGCAATCCCTGACTTTTACCAATCAGGTCAAACATCGCATCCGCACCACTGACGAAGAACCAATCTATGTCAAGTCTTACCGCTATCCTTATATCCATAAGGAAGAGGTGAAGCGTCAGATAAATGACATGTTGCATCAAGGTATTATTCGACACAGCTATTCACCATGGAGCTCTCCAGTGTGGATAGTAGCGAAAAAACTAGATGCGAGTGGTAAACAAAAATGGCGATTGGTAATCGATTATCGCAAACTGAATGAGAAGACGATAAGCGATAAATATCCACTTCCAAATATTAACGAGATTTTAGACAAACTCGGCAAATGTCTGTATTTTTCGACCCTTGACCTCGCGAGCGAATTCCATCAAATTGAAATGGACCCGCAGGACGTTTCCAAAACTGCATTCACACTCGAAGGAGGACACTATGAATACGTTCGTATGCCCTTTGGATTAAAGAATGCTCCTTCCACGTTCCAACGAGTCATGGACAATGTGCTGGGAGATCTCATTGGAAAAATCTGTCTTGTATACCTAGATGATATAATCATCTTTTCAACCTCCTTGCAGGAGCACTGCGAAAATCTCCGTAAAGTTTTCGAAAAACTCCAAAAAGCCCGATTAAAAGTCCAGTTAGATAAATCGGAATTCCTTAAAAAGGAGATTGCCTTCTTAGGGCATATCATCACCACTAAGGGAGTTAAACCAAACCCCGACAAAATACATGCTGTAAAAAATTTTCCCATTCCACGCACACCCAAGCAAATAAAGTCATTCCTCGGTCTAGTGGGTTATTACCGCAAATTTATAAAAGACTTTGCAAAGTTAACCAAACCACTAACGGAATGTCTAAAGAAAGGGAGAAATATCGAACTAAACGATCGATATATTCAAGCATTCGAAGCTTGTAAAGATGTATTAACGAACGACCCAATTCTCCAGTACCCTGACTTCTCAAAACCTTTTATAGTAACGACCGGCGCAAGTAACTATGCCATCGGTGCTGTGCTATCCCAAGGGACCATTGGCAGTGACAAGCCAATTTGTTTTGCTAGTAGGACACTAACCACGTCTGAAATAAATTACTCTACAATAGAGAAAGAACTCTTAGCCATCGTGTGGGCTACAAAATATTTTCGTCCATATTTATTCGGACATCAGTTCACTATTGTCACGGATCATAAACCTCTTATGTGGCTTATGAATCTTAAAGAACCCAACTCCAGACTCGTAAGATGGAGATTAAAATTAGAGGAGTTTGATTATAAGATTGTCTATAAAAAAGGTACACAAAACTCTAATGCAGATGCACTCAGCCGCATTAGACCTAACACACACGCAAATGCTGAAGTGCATGTACATGAAAGTAGTATGAACACATCTGTTCAAGGTACTAGTGGAACTACAGTCCACTCACAGGAGGAAAATCTCAACGACGGTATACCAATTTCAGAACGACCACTTAACGAATTTAACATGCAATTGATACTTGAAAAATCCTCTAAAAGACCACCAATCTCACTGGAAACTCCGTTTAGGAATAAACAAAGAAGAATTATAAGATTACCAAATTTCGATCAACTCAATGTCGTTGACATTCTAAAAAAATATCTACCACCCAATAAATTAACAGCTGTCTTTACCGATGATGACACATTCAAGTTAGTCCAAAACGTATATTCAGAATTCTTCGCAAGAAGCAAAAACTTTAAACTCATTCGTTGCAAAGAACTACTTAAAGACATCCACGAAGAGGATGAACAAGATAAAATCATCAAAGACTACCATACCAATAATAATCATCGAGGCATCAACGAGACACTGCTGCATCTAAAAAGGTAAATATACTTCCCTTTGATGAAAACAAAGATTAACAAAATAATAAATGATTGTCATCAATGTCAAACATTGAAGTATGACCGCAGCCCCCCTAAACTAAAGTATGAAATTCCAGAGACCCCAGAAAAACCTTTGGACATCATTCACATCGATATTTATACTATCAGTAATAAACAGATATTGACTATTATCGATAAATTCTCTAAGTTCGCAGCGGCATATACTGTCCCAGCAAGAAATAGCCTGAACATGGTGAAATCATTGAAACATTTCTTTAGCCTTCACGGCATCCCCAAGAAAATTGTCTCAGACCAAGGTGCAGAATTCACATCATCACTATTCGGTGACTTTTGCAAACAATATGGAATTCTGCATCATGTCACCTGCTTCCAGCAAACGAGCAGCAATGCTCCGGTCGAAAGAATGCACTCAACCTTAACGGAAATATATAGGATTATATATAATAAGAGTAGTCATATGGATCACGACGAAATTCTCAGCGAATGTCTAACCACATATAATAACGCCATACATTCAGCTACAAAACATACCCCTTACGAATTGTTCTATGGAAGAACCCATGAATTCAACAAAACACTACAATATAATAATGAGCATGATTACCTACGAAAATTAAATTAATATAGACAAAAAATATACCCAGAAATAAAGGCTAAAATGGAAGAAAATGTTAAGAAAAACTTAGAAAAACTCAATAAAGACCGACAAGACCCTGTAGATTTAGAAGAAGATAATGTAGTCTATAGAAAAGAGTGTAGGCGTAACAAACTAACACCTAGGTTTTCAAAGCATAGAATTAAGCATAATAATAAAATTTCAATCATTACTAACCACAATAAGAAATTTCATAAAGCTAGGATTAAAGTTAGACGTAAATTACAGGATAATAATCGTGAACGGACAGAAACTGGAAATACAGGACCTGACGAACCAGGAATTACTGACCATGAAACTAGGGACAGCTAGGACAATACTGACGTACAACAATCTCTTACATATTGTTAGACTAGAAAACTACGAAATGACGATTGACAGGATTTCAGAATCAATTAATTTACTTGACAACGAAGACGAGCTACAGGACTCAGTAAAACTAACGAACATTAAATTACAAAACCTGAAAGAAAAATTTGAGACACTAAAACCTAGTCTAAGAAAAAAGAGAGGATTAATAAACGGTCTAGGTAGCGTTATCAAAAGCATAACAGGTAACATGGACGATAATGACGCTCAACGAATTAACGAAAACATTGAAAATCTTATCTCAAATCAGGCAAACATTAAAACAGAAATAAATAAACAAATATCAGTAAATAGTCTAATGATAGAAAGATTTGAAAACATAACATCCCATATTAACAAACAACAAGAATCCATAGAGAAATATCTGAAGCATTACAAGGAAACTATAGAGAATAGAGTAAAATCCGGTGACGACATTATAAAACACACACAATATTTAGCCCAAATAAATTATAATATAGATTTAATAAACAACCATTTGACAAACTTAGCAGAAGCCATAGTACTCGCAAGATTAAACATTATATCGAAACAAATTTTAAACCATAAAGAATTAAACGAGATTCACCACAATTTGAAAGATCAAGCAATAGAAATCAAATCCAAAGAAAACATTTACGAATTGTTAGAATTAGAAGCATATTACAGTAATCTAAATATTATCTTTAATGTTAAAATACCTGTTCTTTCACCAGACACTTATTCTATGTTCCACCTAATTCCCTTACCTATAAACCATACAAAAACAATAGTCACAAAACCCTACCTAATCATAAATTCCCATAAAATTCAATATTTCGACAATAAGTGTTTCAAGGTTGAAGGTACCCACTATTGTAAGGAATCACCACACCAGGAAGCCACCAACATGTCCAAATGCATTGGACCCCTCATACAGAATCAACCAGCAGAATGCCAGCTTATAGAGCACTCTACCATACTTAGTATCCAGCAGCCAGAACCAAACTATATTCTTCTAAGTGATCTCCCGGAAACCAGAATTAAATCCTCTTGTGACTCCACTAACCTAAATTTAAAAGGGACAAAATTAATACATTTCCAGAATTGCACCGTCGAAATCAACGGGATAACGTATAAAGGAACCATCGCCAACTTCTGGGATGACATTCACGTTTATCCTACCATATTTAACAGGACCAATTATTCCTCCATAATAGAAGACATCCACCTACAAAAAATTAGAGCATCCCATATCCAAAATAGAAAGGCCATAGAACTTCTGGACATCAAAACAACCCATAAGGACAACGTTACACTCATCGCAATAGTATTCATTGGCTTCACCATCTTTGCAGTTTGCGCATTCATCATCTATGGACGAATCAAAACTCTCCGAAATGAAACACCGGTCATCTGTAACAAGATATCAACCATAGAAAATCCTGGCGATCCTCCGAGCATACAGCTTTACTGGCCGAGGACACTCTCTTAGAGGGGAGGAGTTACGGCTTCCGCCTTCACGTCATGACCTCCACCATACATGCGCCAAAGCTTCAGCACACTCATATTACAACCTCACGGCACAGGTGCTTCCACGTGCCACCAAATTATTGCATTATTGCAATAAATGCACAATAATCGGAAACTCATCAGCAATAAACCCAGACGAAATTCCTAGAAATCCAATCAGGCCGGAAACCACCAAATTCATCAAAATTGTAATTATAAAATAAGTATTTTTTGGATTTAGTTCTAAGTTGACAATCAATGTAGAAAGTTGTAAAATAAAGTTTGTGAGCGGAAAAATTCTTTTTTTAAGACTTCGTTAGAGCAATATCCTATTTCGCGTACGTTCTGTGGAAACAGGACATACACAATGCTCTGGAGCAGCGCGGGGCAGGTGATCGGCGGAGAGCGTTTGCCCTTGACCGCTGACATAACCATTTTATAGGCTCCACCCCAGGGGTCCGAGTCTGCTTCTCTGCACAATCTTTTGAAGTGCTCGGATTTACTTCTAGCGATGGCCTTGTTCAGCCTTCTCCTCGCTTCCTTATATCTCTGAAGGAGTTCATCGAAGTCCGGTCGGTTCCGATTTCTCTGAGTTCTCCTTCTCGCTTTCAGGCAGGCCCTTCGGCATTCGTCGATCTAGGCGTTCCACCAGAAGTTTGGTGGGTGTTGCCGATTGCCGGCTCGCCGAGGCATGGATGCATCACATGCATGTTTTAACGAATCTTCGATTCGCTCTGCCCCTTCCCTGGCACCTCCTGCGGCTAACCTTTCCAACATCGACTCGCAGCTTTGTCGAAAAGTACCAAATAAGTACGAAATAAAGCCAACTTTCACATTAAAATTGCTTATAACTTCAAAAGTAAAGGCCGTAGCATAAAAGTTGCCCTGACCTTATTCATAGGAAATTGTCCAAGCTTTCCAATTTTGTAAAAAAAATTAATTAACTACGTATTTTTTGGAGAAAAAGGTGGTTGAACTTGAAATTTTAGTGAAAAAAAAACAAAACTTTTATTTTGACGACCCGTAACTCTAAAAGTTGGTGGGTTAGAACCTCGACTTTTACAGTTTTAGATAGGTGGGAGTATTCTGCGTAAATTGCCACCTTATTCACGAAAATATTCCACAGGGTTACAAAAATACAGGGTGATATAAAGACATCTATCAAAAAATTTCAAAACGCCCTAGCGGCCAACCGTTACGATTTACCCCCCCTCCCCCTTACAATTTTTTGTTCGTCTACCCCCATTGACTAACATACTTCAATTTCAGCCAAATCCGCCGGGACCCTTTTCTCATATAATTTGTGCGGTGTCCTTTATAAAATATAAATATCAATGACAATTAATTGCAGCGCCGACTTAGATTTTTTATTAACCGTTGATTTCTCCAATTTCGTCAAACTTTATTTTGAACAAATCGTCGAAATAGATAAAATTCAGCTAACTTCATGTGGTGAACGTCAGCTTTAGGCGACATCTGTGGCGACAAATGAACTAGAAGTTTAGTTTCTGCTACCCATCCATTTCCGGTTATTTTCCCCATAAGAGTTTTAACTCCTTGTCTAGGCTCCATGTTCCACGGGCTCGTGTTAGCAAAACTAACAAAACAAACAAAGAACAAACAAACAACAAACAAAAACGGACAAACAAAACTAACAAAAGCTCGTGGCAGCTCGTACGTAAGCTTACTTAAAACGATAAGAATAATAAACCGATTACAATGTTTTACAGGAATTTATTTTATTATAGAACGCAAACATGTCCGACTTGTGGACGTATTAAAGATTACAATAGACTAAAAACAAAAAAGGAATAGTCACAAAAGTTATCTGTCAGATGGACAGCTGAAAAACGAAGATAATAAAGAATAAAGGAATGGACGATAGACAGCATTGAAGTTGACGTTTTATTTTATTCCTTAACACTCCCCCTCAACTTCTTGGGTGTCGATCGACCAGCCCCTGCTACTTAATCTAAGGTTACATTGTTTATCTAGAACCTCATACCAACTTTCCGGAAATGCGTTATGATCATCTTGGATGTAAGGTTCTTTGTTAAAGCGTCTGCTGGCATCTGATCTGTTGGAAGATAATGAATCCTGACATGTTTTCCTGTTACAGCTTCTTTGACGTAATGGTATTTGATGTCCAGGTGTTTCGTCTTTCCTTGATTTATCTGTGCCTCCGCTATATGTTTAGCGCTTTGATTGTCGCAGTAGATTGTAATAGGTACACTATGAAGCTGAAGTTCAATCATCAAATTTCGGTAATATTCAACTTCTTTCACTACAGATGACAGTGTAATATATTCAGCAGCTGTGCTAGATGTACATACTATGCGCTGTTTCTTCGATGACCAATGAACTGGGCCTCCAGCATAAACAAAAATCCAACCTGATTGGGATTTGCGATCGTTTACATCACTTCCCCAGCTATAATCTGAGAATGCACAGATTTCATCTCTGATATGTTTGTAGACAATACAAGCCTCTGTGGTTCCTTTCAAATAACGAATGACATTTAATGCCGCGTTCCAGTTTTGCTTACGAGGGTCTTCGTTGTGCTGTGATAGTGCATTCACTGCGAACGCGATGTCGGGTCGGCTGTGAATAGACAAATATAAAAGTTTACCAATCAATTGTCTGCAGTCTGATTTTCCTATTTGCTTTCTCTCCCCCTCAATTGTTGGTTCCTTTTGTAACTGTATGCCATGTGGGAAATGTAATATGTTGTAATAAGGTTGTTGATATAACCTCGCTGACTGATACTGATCGAGTTCTTTTCCTTGGTTATCTGCAGACCCACGCACAACTTTGGTTCTCCTAAATTTCGAATCTCGAACTCTTCTGACAATTTTTGTATTATCTTTGAACGTTCGTCCAGGTTATTGGTTACGATGAGTAAGTCATCCACATAGACAACCATTGTTATACCTTGTTCACCAATTTTAAAATAAATGCATTGATCGTAAGCTGAACGAATTAGATTCACATCTCTTAGTGTCTTGTCTAGGCGAATATTCCATTGTCGGCCCGACTGTTTGAGACCATAAATCGCCTTTTTCAATTTGCATACTTTTGTATTTCCATTGTCCCGAAATCCTTTTGGTTGCTCCATGAAAATTTCCTCATCTAATTCTCCATTCAAGTACGCACTGGAGACATCAACGTGAGTTAGGTCCAAGAAGTTCTTTGCAGCGATAGCTAAAGCAAGTCGAATCGATTGAGTACTTGCAACAGGTGCATAAGTATCAGTGTAGTCTTCACCATATATTTGGTTATATCCTTTTGCAACTAACCGGGCTTTTCTTTTCTCTATTGATCCATCTATTCCATATTTGGTTTTAAACACCCATTTTGACTGAATAATATTTTTGTTTACAGGTCTGTCTACCAGTTCCCATGTGTTATTTTTCAATAAGGAATTAAATTCTGCTATCATAGCTTACCGCCATTCTTCTTTATTTTCCGAATTTTCAACTTGACGGATATTAATTGGATCGTTTTTTCCAACTTCTTCCGAAGTATTACTGTTGATAACCTGGCATGCCTTTTCTTTATTACCGATACTCATTTCCGTTTCAAATGCTGGTGTAGGTGTTTGGGGTAATACCGTCTTTGTGGTTTCGTGGTAAACATTAAGTTCATTTTCGATATTTGAAACATTTTCCATTACTTCAGGGTGGCATTTATTATTCAAACTAGTTTTTCCTCCAGGAATATGACTTCGCGACTCCTAATAACTGTTCTAGTATTTGGTTTCCACAGCCTGTAATTTCCGACTCCACTGTCATATCCAACAAATACGTGCTTTTCACCTTTTTGTTCGAATTTACCGATATTTGCACCTTTTTTAGAACATAAGTGTTCGATCCGATACAACGCAGATGTTTCACGTCTGGTTTCGAACCTGTCCATAATTCTTCAGGGGTTATGTCATTATTTGAGTTTGTTGGACACCGGTTTCTTATGTATGCTGCTGTCGAAATCAGCTCCGCCCATAGAAAATTTGGTAAATTTGCTTCTATTTTTATACATCTTTCCATTTCCGTTGACATACGGTTCATTCTTTCCGCTTCTCCGTTTTGTTGCGGCGTGTAAGGCGTTGTTACTTGGTGCTCTATTCCGTTAACTGTTAGAATTTGCTGGAACACGGTATTACAATATTCCGTACCGTTGTCTGTCTTTAAGGCTTTTATATGTTCACCAGTTTGGTTTTCTGTAAACGCTTTATATTGCTTGAATTTTTCCAGTGCTTCCGATTTTTTCCTCATAAAGTAGACAGAAACATGACGTGAAAAATCGTCGATGAACGTTATAAAATAGACTGACCTACTCAACGACTCTGTCCTCATTGGACCGCAGACGGCAGAATGGACCAATTCAAGTCTTCGCACTGTTTTCTTTGTTTCGTTTACAACAAATGGCTTTCTCACTTGTTTTGCTTGTATGCATGACGTACATATTGGATTCTCTGTATGGAATGATTCACACAAACCTGTTACTAAATTTTTTGACTGCAATAATTTTAAAGATTTAAAATTTAAGTGCCCCATTCGGCGATGCCACAAATTGAAAAGGTTCTGCTGTCGCAGTGATGAGAGTGCCTACTGCGTCTGTTGAAAATGGTATAGGCCACTTTGTTTTTTACCTTCAAGGATCAAGTTTCCTTTCTTGTCGATAATTTGAGCACCCTTGTCTTCAAATGTCACCTTTAATCCTGCTGCTGTTGCTTTTCCCACAGAAATTAGGTTTTCTTCCAGTTCTGGTAGGTATAGTGTCTTGTACAGTCTAACATGCTTTGATTCTTTTCCACATTTCACAAGAAGCGACACAGTTCCTTCTCCAACAACTTTTGCTGTAGTACCATTTGCTAATGTGACTTCATTTTCTTCATCATATAATATTAGGCTATCAAACATACTCTTCACGAAGCACATATGAGATGTTGCTCCGCTATCAAACCACATATATTCATTTCTGCTTACTGTTCGATAAATCGACTGACACGACTTTTCACGAATTGTCTTGTGCCCTTTCCTTCCGCATTTATTGCAACTAAAATAATCACCTTTTTTCTTATTGTTACGTTTTTCCCTGCTTAACGGATTCGTAGGATTAATTAAGGAATACACTTTTTAATTATCCACACAATAATTTATTGTTAACATATGGCGGTTGTAACAACAATGTAATTAGTAGTGGCAGCACTGCTGCGTTTTGAAGTCAAGTTTAGTTGTGAGTTATGTTCGATAGATATAAGAAGAAGAAGATGAAGAAACACGGTGTAATTGAGTAATTAAAAACGAGAATAAAGTCTTTAGTTTTCCTATTTAGATTTAATTCATCTTGGTTTCATTTCATAACATTAGGTTATGGGCCCAGGCACATAAAAAAGTGATTAAAATATATCGGCGGAAAGTTTCACGAAGTAAAAAGGTGAGCAGTTTTTTTTTTTGAGGTTAAGTTTTAAAAACCGCGTGTAGAAATACGTCGAGAAGGATTCTTGTTTTGAAGATTATAAACAAGGTAAATAAAAAACAGCGAAATGGAAGGAAATCAAAATACCATCAAGCTGGAAGGGGCCAAAAACTGGAATATATGGAAGTTTCAAACGAAAGTATTACTACGAGGTCAAGATTGTTTAGACATAGTTGAAGGTCGAAGTGTTAAACCTGAAATAGGAGCCGATGGAAAGAAAACCGCATACAATGCATGGGAGACCAAAGACGCAAAGGCTCAAACAATACTGGTTACGAGGATGACAGAAAATGTCATGCTGCATATAATTTCTTGCTCTACTTCCGCTGAGATATGGCGAAAACTTCTAAGCGTATATGAACAAAAGACTGAGACCAGTATCCATATTATACAGCAACGATTCTTCCAATATAAATATGAGGAGGGCACAGAGATGTCGATTTTTTTATCAAAAATACAAGAAATACAAAATCAGTTAAATCAAATGGGCGAGGAAATATCCGAAAAACTGGTAATAACAAAGGTTTTAATGTCGCTGCCAGAACGATATAAACATTTTGTATCGGCATGGGAGTCAGCACCTGATGATAAGCAAACTTTTGAAAACTTAGTAGCCAGATTGCTAGTGGAAGAAGAAAGGACTATGGAAAAGAATGAGGAATCCCAGCAGTCATCTGCATTTATTGTCAAGAAATATGACAGCAAAAGGAATATAAAGTGTTTTAAGTGTAACAAATTTGGTCACTATCAAAATGAGTGTAGAAATAATAACAACAGTGATAATAGAAACAAGAAATGTTTCTATTGCGGCAAAGTGGGACATTATAAGGCGCAGTGTCGGTTTAAGAAAAGCAAAGATGATAACGCTTTTGTTGTGTTATCAGGCAATCAAAGTTATTTAGAAACAATGTGGTTAGTGGACACAGGAGCTACTGAACATATGTGTCGTGATCGTGCGCTGTTTACGTCCTACACAGAAGTGTCACAAAAATCAGTAAAAGTAGGAAATGGAACAGCAATCAGTGTTCATGGTTGCGGACAGATCAAAGCACAAGTGAACAACGGAAGCAAATGGGTTGATACCACTTTAAATAATGTGCTATTCGTTCCCGATTTGGAAACTAATCTATTTTCTGTGAAGTGTGCTATAGACAGAGGTTATGTCATGTTGACAACTGGCAGTTCATGCGAATTTTATGGGAAAAACAAAGTTGGTGCGATTGCAAAACGTATTGGAAAATCGTATTATATGGACCTTCGTTATTCATGCGATGTAGCCAACGTTGCAAAAACGATAAATGGCGACTTAAATGATTGGCATGAAAGGCTTGCCCACCAAAACTTCGATTATGTAAAAAGAATACTGTCGAAAAATAATATAGAAGTAAATCAAACTACCGCCCCGATGTGTGAAAGTTGTTTAGAAGGAAAAATACACCGCTTACCATTCAAAAATAGTGAAAATGCTACTACAAAGACGTGTCAGTTAGTTCACGCTGATGTTTGTGGACCAATGGAGGAAACATCTATTGGAGGCTCAAGATACTTTTTAATAATAAAGGATGACTTCTCAAATTATAGAAGTGTGTATTTTATCAAAGGAAAACATGAAGTGAAGGGTTGCATTGAAGATTTTATAAATAAAGCTGAAAATGTAACAGAAAATAAGATTAAGGTGTTTAGAAGTGATAATGGTTTAGAATTTTTAAACAAGGAAGTAAAAGAAATGTTCTCACGACGAGGAATTATACATCAAACAACAGTAACCTATACCCCTGAGCAAAACGGAAAAGCAGAAAGGGAAAACAGAACATTGGTTGAAGCAGCCAGAACTATGTTGCATGCTAAAAATTTACGAAAGAAATTGTGGGCAGAAGCAGTGAATACAGCAGCATATGTGATAAATAGAACTGGAAGGAGTAACGAGAAAGGGAAAACACCATTTGAGACGTGGATGAACAAGAGTTTTGATATAAGCAAGTTAAAAGCCTTTGGTACACCAGTGTATGTACACATCCCAAAAGAAAAACGGAGAAAGTGGGATAAGAAAGGAGTCGAGGGGCTAATGGTTGGATATGGAGAAGATGTTAAAGGCTATAGAATATATTTTCCGAAAAAAAACTCCATAGAGATAAAGAGAGACGTTATTTTTGTAAAAGAGAAAATAAGTGAAGAAAAAGAAACCAGCAATGTGATCAATTTGGAAGACGGTGAAATGCAAAACGATGAAAGATTATTGAATGAAAAAGAAGAAGATGCAATTACTGAAACTGAAAATACTGAGTCTGATTGTTTTGAGAATCCGAGTGTAACGCAATGTGAATCCAGTGAAGAAGAAATAAATGACAAAGAAGAGGGAGATGCTCCAATGAGTGACGAACTAATACCAACTCAATACCGACGAAGTAAACGAATAATAAAAATACCATCTCGCTGCGATTGCTACAACGTCTACAGTGAAGAAAATGAACCAAACACCTATGCCGAAGCCATGGAGAGGAAGGATGCCAGCAAATGGAGTGAAGCAGTTGAAAAAGAATTAAAAACTTTGGACGAAAATAATACGTGGGATTTTTGTGATGTTCCCGAAAATGATAAGGTAATAAGTAGTAAGTGGGTTTTTAAAATTAAACGAATGAATAATGAAATACAATATAAAGCTAGGTTAGTAGCTAGAGGTCTTGAACAAAACTCTTTATTAGATTTTAATGACATTTATGCACCAGTAGCAAAATTAGCAACTTTTCGACTTTTTGTAGTGATAGCAACAAAGTTAAATTTACCGATCTATCAAATGGATGTTACTGGAGCATTCTTACACGGAGAGATAGATGAAAATGTGTATGTTAGGTTACCCGAAGGTGCTTACACAGGTTGTAATAATATTGTTAAGTTAAATAAATCTTTGTATGGACTTAAAAGCTCTCCGAAATGTTGGAATAATAAATTTAATTCTGTAATAACTGGAGAAGGATTCATAAAATCCAAGTGTGATTCATGTTTCTATCAAAAATGTAATGGGACAGATAAAACTTATGTACTTCTGTATGTTGATGATCTTTTAATCTTCGGTTCAAATGAGAAGGAAATATCCCAGCTTAAAGAAGCGTTGAATAAAGAATTCAAAATTAAGGATTTAGGGCTCGCAAAAGAATTTTTAGGAATAAGTGTAAACCAAAATTTAAAAACTGGTATAACTGAATTATGTCAAAGTAAATATTTACAAAATGTACTTAAGAGATTTAAAATGGAAAATTGTAAGCCAATGTCTACTCCTATGGATCAAAATTTTAACACGAAAATATTTATAAATAATGAACATAGTACAGATAACAATATTGAAAAGTTATGTAGACAAATTATAGGGAGTCTTATGTATGCTGCATTAGGTACTAGACCTGATCTGTGTTTTGCTGTTACAATGCTAAGTAGATACCAAAAATGTTCAAATAATATGTTATTAACTGCATTAAAAAGAATATTAAGATATGTAAAGTATACCATAGATCATAAGTTAATTTACAAATGTAATGATACAGGACTGCAGGGCTATTGTGATGCAGACTGGGGAGGTGATTTATTGGACAGAAAGTCTACCACAGGTTATCTATTTAAGTTCTCAAATTGTTTAATTACATGGTGCTCAAAGAAACAGGTATCCGTAAGTTTGTCTTCGACTGAATCTGAATATGTAGCAGTGAGTATGACTGCAAGTGAAGCTTGTTGGCTGATAAATTTATTAAATGATTTCGGTTTTCAGAGTGTATGTCCAATAAATATTTTTTGCGACAACCAGTCGGCAATAACCCTTGCAGGAACAGACTCTACCAAACGTTTGAAACACATAGATATTAGACACCATTTTGTGAAAGAGTTAGTTAAAGATAAGAAAATATGTATAAAATATGTTAAGACAAGTGAACAACCAGCAGATATGTTTACGAAACCCCTAAGTAGAGTTTCGATGTTTAAATATATGAAGGAATGTGGTATAATTGAATAAGATCAAGAAATAAGTTTATTTTTGTAATTACATTGAGAGGGGGTGTTAACATATGGCGGTTGTAACAACAATGTAATTAGTAGTGGCAGCACTGCTGCGTTTTGAAGTCAAGTTTAGTTGTAAGTTATGTTCGATAGATATAAGAAGAAGAAGATGAAGAAACACGGTGTAATTGAGTAATTAAAAACGAGAATAAAGTCTTTAGTTTTCCTATTTAGATTTAATTCATCTTGGTTTCATTTCATAACATTATTTATTTATTACACACCAAAACACAATTTAATTACAAACACAATTCTTACAGTTCACTACAATCACTTTAAATTTAATAACTCGCACTATTAAACTCTATCTATCGCTTTATAGTTCACTTTTAAATCTCCACTTTTCACTGTTTGCACTTTAGAACACTTTTATCGCCTTTCAAATCAAAACTGACTTTCTCAGCGCCTGCGAGCCGCTTTTATATCCAAGCTCCACCTTTATTTAACTTCTGGAACCTTCTCGAGTCCTTTTTCTCGAGCCTAGTGGTATGTTCTTTTCTTTTCGTCCAGAAGCTTGAAGTTGTCTTCACTTATCGCGCGTTCCAATTTTAGTTTAGTACATAAGTCATTAGTTCAGACATCAACCAGAGTTGTTACCGACAATCGTTGGTTATGCTTTTTGACAAACAGATGCCGCATAAATCATCACATTGCCCCCTTCTTAGGACTGTTCGTCCCGAACAGTTGTCCATCCTGGATCCGGCTGATGATATGGACACAGCCTGTCTATGTGCACAATCTTCTTCTTGGCTTTGGGCCCTTGTTGAATCCTGTAGACAACGTCGTTGATCCGTGTTAGGATTTTATAGGGCCCCTCCCACTGGCGCTGAAGTTTCGGAGACTTGCCCTTTCGTCGTCGAGGATTGAACAGCCAAACGAGGTCACCTTCCTGGTATCCGCTACAGTTTGCTCGGAGGTCGTACCTAGTTTTCATCCTGTCACTGGCTATCTTAAGATTCTTCCTTGCAAGCTGATGGATATCTGCGAGTCGATCACGAAGTTCACCTGTATAACCGCCATTAGACTCGTTGCTTTCAACAGGTGTCCCAAATTTCAAGTCGCTTGGCAGCCGTCTTTGTCTTCCAAAAATCACACTACAAGGGGTTTGTCCTGTGGAATTATGAACCGCTGTCCGATATGCCATTAGAAATATAGGGATGTAACTGTCCCAGTCACGCTGGTGCTCGCTAACAACTTTCCTTAGGTGTTCTAGCATTGTCCTGTTGAATCGCTCTACCATTCCATCGGACTGGTTATGAAGGGGCGTCGTCCTGGTCTTCTTCACTCCAAGTATCTTACATACTTCATGAAAAACTTAAGATTCAAAGTTTCTCCCTTGGTCAGAGTGAAGCTCATGAGGAACACCAAATCTGCAGATCCAATTGTTCACTAATTCCTCTGCAACAGTGATTGCTTCCTGATTTGGAATGGCATATGCTTCGGGCCACTTACTGAAGTAGTCCATGACCACCAAAATGTATCGATTTCCTCGGTCTGACACCGGAAAAGGTCCCGCCACATCGATTGCGATTCTTTCAAATGGGGCTCCCACGTTGTATTGCTGCATTTCTCCTTTTGTTCTTAGCCGAGGACCCTTGCTACTGGCACAAGTTGTGCATTTACGGCACCAGTCTGCAACATCGTCTCGCATGTGAAGCCAATAGAATCTATCTCTTATTTTTGCCAAAGTTTTATTGACTCCCAGATGCCCTCCTGATGCGCCGTTATGACACTCCTCGAGAATATCCCTTATTCTAACGCGAGGGACTAATACCTGCATTCGATGAGAGGTACCGTCAGCGGTTTCCCATTTGCGCTTTAATACTCCTCGCTCAATGTACAACGAATCCTATTAGGCCCAATAGCTCTTCAGGGTCTCGCTCCTCTCAGCAATGTCCTTCCATTCAGGCTTTTCCTCGTATTCCTCCCATGTCAGAATTGAAGAAATATCCGGGTCGTCGCGTTGGGCGTCTCGGAGTCCCTGGTCATCCCATCCTGTCGTTGGCTCGACTGTCGTCCTTTGACACTTTTCCTCGATACGTCCACAACGTTTGCAGTCTGGTACGCATGGTCGCCGGGAGAGTGCATCTGCATTTCCATGGTTTCTTCCCTTTATGTGGTCTATATTGAAGTCGTAGGACTGAAGTCTCTCTATCCATCTTGCCACTTGTCCTTCAGGGTTTTTGAATTGCATCAGCTATTTTAATGCTGCATTATCCGTTCGAAGGATGAAGTTTTGCCCATAGAGATACTTGTGGAAGTGTTTAGTTGAGTCCTCGATTGCCAATAGTTCCCGTCTTGTGACACAGTAGGTTAGGTTAGGTTAGGTTAGATATGGCTGAGCTTTGGTTCAAGCCCACACACTTAGGCCAGAAGGGATAGGCCCATTGTGATACCATAGTGATCCCACTTTAAACTTGATGTTAAAATGTCGTTTCTTCGTTAAACCATCTCGAGGAAGTAATGAATCTTCTAAGTTGCGGGATCCCAAACTTCGAGATTTCCGCAAGGTTGCTTAGAAAGGGTTTACCAAATGTGGTTAGCCTTATCCTGCTTAGGGCCGGGCAGTGACATAGGAGGTGTAGTACACTTTCCGCCTAGTCAATGTTCTTACAGCTTCTGCAGAAGTCGTGGGTCTCAAGACCTAAACGGGTCGCATGCGTCCCTATCAGACAGTGTCCGGTTAAGACTCCCACTATAACTGAGAGTTCTTGTCTCCCAAGGCTCAGTAATAAGGTAGTTCGACTGAGATCATAGGAGGGCCAGGTTAATTTGGCCAAAGTGCATTTATTAAGATCCCTCCAATGCTTTTTCGCTTGTGTGATTGTGTGTTGCTTGCATCGGAGTTTAAAGGAGGCCCAAGGCATACCAACTCTTTCTTTTTCTGGAAGGAGAGTAGCGGTCGTGCCTCTCCTAGCCAGTTCGTCAGCTTTACAATTTCCCTCTATATTTCGGTGACCGGGCACCCAAACGAGGAGGGTCCTGAACTGCTGAGCCATCTCGTTAAGAGATCTGCGACATTCAGAGGTAGTTCTAGAGCTGTTTGTGCAGGAGCGCAGGGCTTTCAGAGCTGCCTGACTATCTGAGAAGATGTAGACAGTCCGGTTTCCATCGCCTTGCTGGTTAATTTGCAGAACAGCTTCTTGTATGGCTAGAATCTCCGCTTGATATACATTGCAGTGATCGGGAAGTCGGAAGGAGATTTCAATCCCAAGTTCTGGGGAAAATACTCCTCCTCCCACTCGACCCTCGAGCTTAGAGCCATCAGTAAAAACGTTTATGGCATCCTGAAACCTATGTGGTCTATTTATCCATTCACGACGTGAAGGGATGTAGACTCCGTAGTTCCTCGTGAAGGTAATTTCGGGAATGCAGAAGTCGGTTTTTGTGGGGATAGTAACTGAGTTCAGTACCTTCGTGTGGTCTCCCCTGATTCCAGTCCAGAAACCGGATTCTTTTATTCTAAGGGCTGCGATGGTTGCGCTTTCCCTTGCTACGAGATTTAAAGGAGGGAGGTATAACATAACATTTAAGGCCTCTGTAGGCGTGGAGCGAAGTGCTCCTGTTATGCATAACTCCGCACATCTTTGTACTCTCTGTAATTTGTTTAACACGGTGGATTTACTCGGAGTTGGCCACCACACTAAAGCCCCGTAAAGGAGAATTGGGCGGACGATCGCTGTGTAGATCCATCGCACAATGTAAGGGGAGAAGCCCCATTTCTTACCAATGGATTTTTTGCAGGCGAAAAGCGCGATGTTTGCTTTCTTAATGCGCTCGCTCTTCTGTGTTTTCATGCCAGAGGAGTTTCTTGTCCAGGATTACTCCCAGATATTTGGCACTGTTGTTAATTTTGAGCCTAACTTTGTTAAGCCGGGGGGGGGTGTTAACGGAGAGGTCTTGTACCTCCTTGTGAAGAGGACCAGCTCCGTTTTTACTGGGTTAACGCTGAGTCCGCGAGTAGCAGTCCAGCTTGAGAGGGTTTGTAGTGCTGCCTCCATGAGATCACAGAGGACTTGAGGAAATTTTCCTTTTTTGATGATAACAACATCATCTGCGTACGCCAGGACGTCATGTCCCTCTGCCTGCATGCGTCGCAACAGCTGGTTCATAGTTACGACCCATAGCAGCGGGGAGAGTACTCCTCCTTGCGGAGTGCCTCTATTTACGGCCTTTCGGGCCGAGCTATCGCCCAAGATCGAGCTCACCATCCTGCCAGTAAGCATTTGGTGGATAAGAGACACCAACCATGTCTCGATCCCATGTTCTGTCAAGGCCAGGGTAATGGCATTCGGCAAAACATTGTTAAATGCTCCTTCAATGTCAAGAAATGCTACTAATGTATATTCCTTAACCTCGAGGGATTTTTCAATGGTTGAGACCAGTGAGTGAAGAGCAGTATCAGTAGATTTGCCCTTTGTATAGGCGTGTTGTGCGCTAGAGAGTTCCGAGGTCAATATGGTCTGCCTCAGATATATTTCGATTAGCCTCTCCAGAGTCTTTAATAGAAAGGATGATAGGCTGATTGGCCTGAAGTCTTTGGGTGTTACGTGGGAGGCTTTTCCTGCCTTGGGTATAAAAACTACTTTAACCTCTTTCCAACTAGAGGGAATGCAGTTATTTTGGAGGCACCCGGTAAACATGGTTTGTAACCAGGGCATAATATAACTAAGAGTGTGCTGCAGTTGTGCTGGCACTATGCCGTCAGGGCCTGGTGATTTGTAGGGCTGGAAGGTGTTTACAGCCCATTTTATTTTTGCTCTACTTATGATAGATCTGATCAGCTGTTGTGAGGCTGAAGAGTTGATCGTGATAGTTGTATCAACTGTAGTACTACTCGGGAAATGGGTGTCCATAAGTAGTTTCAGGGATTCCCTGCTTGAGTCGGTCCAATCGCCGTCTTCCTTGCGTAAATAACTAAGCATTGTTGGCGATTTAGTTAATAATTTACGCAGTCTTGAGGTCTCCGATGTGGACTCTATACTACTGCAAAAGGTGGCCCAGGAGGTACGTTTGGCCTTCCTTATTGCCGTTTTGTATCTATTCAGCTTTGACTTATAGCAGCCCCAGGCGGTTTCGCTGTTGCTGCGTCTCGCTGAATTAAATTCCTTTCTGCACTCTTTTCGAAGTGTCTCAAGTTCGCGAGACCACCATGGGGGTTTGGAAGCCTCTTTATGTGGCCTGTTCGGACAAGCTTTATTAATGGCGTAAGTGCATTGTTTCGTGAAAATGTCCACAATGCTGTCGAGTTGTTCCCGGTTTTTGGGAATAAAGGGAGGCTTGGGAGCAAGGTTTTTTGCGATAAGCCTAGTATAGTAGCCCCAATTTGTCCTTTGGAGGTTTTTTATTTTGGAAGGGGTGGCTGGGCTCGAGTCCTGCAGTTGGAACTCTATAAATCTATGATCTGAAAAGGAGTGTTCCTTCAAAACCTTCCAGACCACTATTCGGTCGGAGTGGCAGTCCGAGACAAGGGTGATGTCCAGAACTTCCTCTCTGTTCTTGGTAATAAAGGTGGGGTCATTACCTTTGTTACAAATAGCAAGGTTGGTGCTCAGTAGGTAGTTAAAAATAACTTCCCCTCTATCATTGGTGTCCGTGCTGCCCCATTGTGTATGGTGCGCATTTGCATCTCCCCCCATAACCAGAACCGTGGTAGGATGGGTGAATCTTACCAGGTCTTGAAAGGCCATAGGGGGTAGAGGGCCCTCATCATTGTGGGCTAGGTAGAAAGAGGCCATTCTGATTTTCTTCTGTTTCAACTCTAGGTCGACCACAGTAAGGTCCCCGTTGCTGAATTGAGGGAGAAGAAAGGTGCTTATGTTATTTTTGATCAGAATACAAGTTCTGGGTTTTCCCTTACCTGTAACGTGACACAGTAACTCCGCTCCGATTTTGACAGCGCTCTACTGTAATAAGCTATGACCTTTTCCTGTCCGTCGAAGTTTTGTGATAGCACTGCACCAATCCCGACATTACTCGCGTCTGTGTCCAATATGAATCTCTCGCCTGGCTTCGGGTATGTGAGTATTGGTGCTTGGCAAAGTCCTCGTTTTAGTGTGTTGAAACTTTCCTCGCACTTTTCTGTCCAGATAAATGGTTTTGATTTTTCTGTCAGTTTATGTAATTCCTTAGCCTTGTCGGCAAAATTCCTGACGAAACGTCTATAATAGGTGGCAAGTCCCAAAAAGCTTCGAAGTTCATGTTTATCCTTTGGTGTGGGCCAATTCTTAATCGCTGTTATTTTCTCAGGATCTGTTTGAACTCCATTGGATGAAACCACATGTCCGAGATAGTTGACTTGGTCTCTGAACAGTACGCACTTTTTAGGGCTGAGTTTCAGTTGGGCTGTTCTCAACTTTTGGAAAACCTCTCGTAGATTGCCCAGATGTTCCTCGAAACTTTTTCCAACGACGATGATATCGTCCAAATAAACCAGACAAGTCTTCCATGTCAGTCCTCGCTAGACGCATTCCATCAGTCGTTCGAATGTAGCTGGAGCATTACACAGTCTAAACGGCATGACTGTAAACTGCCACAGGCCGTTTCCTACAGAGAAGGCTGTCTTTTCTCGGTCCTCCGGGTGAATTTCGACTTGCCAGTAGCCGCTCTTAAGATCCAAGGTAGAAAACCATTTAGCTCCAGAGAGAGTATCCAGTGTGTCATCGATACGAGGTAATGGGTAGCTGTCCTTTTTAGTGATGTCGTTTAACCGCCGATAATCCACGCAAAATCTTGTACTGCTATCTTTCTTTCTGACTAGAACCACGGGAGACATCCAAGGGCTTTTCGACTCCTCTATAAGGCCTTGTCTTCTCATATCTTCAATCATACCGGCTGCCCCTTCCCGCTTGGCTAGTGGTAGTCTTCTCGGCGGTTAATTGGCTGGGCATCTTTGGCGTCGATCCTGTGTTGAACCATGTCCGTTTTCCCAAAGTCATCATCTCTCATGGCAAAGATATCACTGAAATCCTCTACTAATTTCCTTGCCTGGAGATACTGTTTTTGTTCAAGACAACTAGTTGAGAGCACTGTGTTTACTAATTTCGTGGCCTTTGGCTTTGGTTTTGGAACCGTTTCGATGTTAGCGCACTCCACTAATGTAATCTGTTCTGCCGGTTCTCCTTTCCCCAAAACCGTATCCTTCTTCAATCGTACTTCTCGTTCGTTAGTATTTAGCACTCTCACGAATACCTCCTTCTTGTCGTCGATGCTCACCAGACATTTTCCAATTGCTATATTTTTGCTTTGTTCCGTTTTTTCTGGTTCTATAAGGTAAAATCGGTAGCTCCCGGGATCACCATCGACTATCGCTCGTACCAATTTCTCAGCACACGGAGGAAGCACGGTATCTTCACGAGCGACGACTTTAAGCTGCGAATAACAAGTGGATCCTGTGGCCATTGGAATCTCCTTGTTGTCATATCTCAGTATTTCCTCTCCAATGTCCAGTAGAATTTTATGTGCTTTCATAAAGTCCAGACCGAGAATGCACTCGTCTGTTATATCAGCTACTAGGAACGAGTGTGAAAATCCAATGTCAGCAAGAACCACATCCAACATAATTTCCCCGTGTAATCGTACTGGAACTCCGTTGCAGTTTTCGGTCTGTATTGGCGTGCGTCTTTCAGCCATTTATTGCCGACTATGTCAGCCCGGATAACAGATTTTGAAGCACCAGTGTCTACAGTTATTGTTCATTTTTCAGCTCCAATCTTTCCTTCGATGACCAGACTGTTGCCACTTCGCTGCAGTTGTTTGATAGTGGTGATGATGACTCCGGGGGCTTCGATTTCCCCGACTAACTCCCGCCCCATGGAGTTAGTCTTTATTCGTTTCCCTGCTGCTGTCTGCGGGTAGACATGGAGTCATTGTTTTCGGCCTCCCTCTGGTCACCTTTCTGCCGATGTCCGCATTTTTCACAGCAAGTTCCGCCACTCCTATTTTCGGGAGACTGCTCTCCTTCGCTTTCAGCAAATCCTTTGCAAATGACCCGGTTCACTACAGTTCCAGCATCGGAGTCGACCGCGTACTTCCGTTGCATTCATTCTGTTGCAACTATCCTCTGTTGTGTGGATTTCTCTGAGGCGGACTGCACTTCTTGATGCTTGCCGCGCTGCCTCGTATGCCAGAGCATGTGCCAAAACTTTAGCGGTATCCTTCTTTCCGGCCAATCTGGCTGCCTGTTGTAGATCTCGGTCAGCAAGAGTTAAGGAAAGCCTCTCTTGCTACTTCGTTGATGTAGTCTTGGCCGAAGCTAGGATAAGCCAGATGCACTAACCTCTCGATATCGGCGCATAGTTGTTGTAAAGTTTCTCCTGGCTTTTGAAGTCTATTGCGAAGTTGAAGTCGATAAACCTCTTGCATGTGCTGATCACCGTAACGCATTTCTAGCGCTTGAACTAAGAACCCGTAGCTGTTGCGATGTTCTGCTGGTATTGACTGCAATATTTCTGCTGATGTGCCCCTTAGTGACAACGTTAAGGCCGTTGCTTTCTCCTTCTCAGTCCAGAAATTGCCTGCTGCTTCGAATTGGAGTTTATAAGTAGACCATGGGCTTTGCCAGTCGAAAGTTGGAGGCTGCAATTTCCTAACTCCGATGACTTCATGGGATGCCGTCCCTGGGTGGTGAATCTTTCCCCTTTCTAGATCTGCTCTGACGGTTTCTAGTTCAATTTCGAGTTTTCCTAGATCATTCCTTACGTTTGCCTTGATAGAAGATTCGAGATTATCCAGGTCATTCCTTACATTTGCCTTGATGGAAGATTCGAGACTTTCCAGATCATTCCTTACATTTTCTTTCATGTTATCCAGCTTATTGTCGACACAAAGTGAGAATGATTCGATTTTCTGCTCCAGCTGGCTCCTCTGTTCTTCCATCGACTCTTTGAGTTCTGCGATCGAACGTTCATGAACTACTGTTAACATTTTTTGTTCATCTTTTAACGCCGACACTTCCGCCTTGATCTCTGTTGTCGCTTCCCTCATATCTGCTGATGACCGTTCTTGCGCTTCCTTCATCTCTGCCGATGCACGTTCTTGCGCTTCCTTCAACTCTGCTGATGACCGTTCTTGCACTTCTTTCAACTCTGCTGATGACCGTTCTTGCGCTTCTTTCATCACCATCAATGTCTTAAAAAGTTCTGCCATACTCACTGTCGGTTCTTCTGGCTCTGCTTCTACCTCGCCTTCAAACATGTAGGTTTCAGGATCCTTACCTTCGTTCACCATAGCTTCTCGAAGCAGGGCGGTTAGGGAACTTTTAGCCCCCACCGTTGACAACGAGCGTTCTTAATTCTTTTTTCAACTCTACAGTGCGCAAATCCACTAGCTTTCGACCCATTTTATTAATAAGTCCTTATTTCTCACGCACAAAATTTAAATTCCAATCACAATTATTGTTCAAGTTCACTTATTTCACTTATCTCTTAATTAATCCCACTTCTGACACCAGTTGTTACGTTTTTCCCGGCTTAACGGATTCGTAGGATTAATTAAGGAATACACTTTTTAATTATCCACTCAATAATTTATTTATTACACACCAAAACACAATTTAATTACAAACACAATTCTTACAGTTCACTACAATCACTTTAAATTTAATAACTCGCACTATTAAACTCTATCTATCGCTTTATAGTTCACTTTTAAATCACCACTTTTCACTGTTTTCACTTTAGAACACTTTTATCGCCTTTCAAATCAAAACTGACTTTCTCAGCGCCTGTAAGCCGCTTTTATATCCAAGCTCCACCTTTATTTAACTTCTGGAACCTTCTCGAGTCCTTTTTCTCGAGCCTAGTGGTATGTTCTTTTCTTTTCGTCCAGAAGCTTGAAGTTGTCTTCACTTATCGCGCGTTCCAATTTTAGTTTAGTACATAAGTCATTTGTTCAGACATCAACTAGAGTTGTTACCGACAATCGTTGGTTATGCTTTTTGACCAAACAGATGGCGCATAAATCATCACATTATTTATATGTTGACGTCAATGAAACTTTGTGTTCTTATTGGAATACAACGCCGTTGACGTCTCACAGTTTTCTTGCTCACGTTTCCTGTCGCCAACTTCGAGCAATCTTGAGCAAACTGTATCGAAATCCGGGAATTTACTTTGCGCATCAAAAGCTGCTTGAACTTCACGATAATCATTGCTTAAGCCATCCAGTAACAATATCACTAGTAAATCTGGATCCACTTGTGCACCTAACTCAGCCAGTCGGTGCTCTTAAATTCCACAACAAAGTCGTTTATTGATTGTTCTGGTTTCATTTTCGTGTACAATAGTTTTCTGTACTCTTCAATTTTCTGCCTAGGACCCTTTTTGTCGTAAATTTCTCCCAGATATTTCCACATTTCTGATGCTAATTTGTGTCCTTTTACTAGATATATGATGTTTGGCTCTAACGCCAAGATGATTTCACCGCGTGCATCGGCATTCTTTTCTTCCCATTTTAATTTTTCCGCCTCGTCTGTTGACATTTCCAGTCCTTTTACAATACTTAGCAGACGGAGTTTCTGCAAAATTGCCTCTATTTGCACTGCCCAAGTTGCAAAATTTTAACCATTCAAAAATGGGATTTTTCCGGCCATCGATGTCATTATGAAAAATAATATTTATAGATTTTAATAAAAGAAAAATTACTTTCCTCCTGGGCCCGTAACCTGATAAGAATAATAAACCGATTACAATGTTTTACAGGAATTTATTTTATTATAGAACACAAACATGTCCGACTTGTGGACGTATTAAAGATTACAATAGACTAAAAACAAAACAGGAATAGTCACAAAAGTTATCTGTCAGATGGACAGCTGAAAAACGAAGATAATAAATAATAAAGGAATGGACGATACACAGCATTGAAGTTGACGTTTTATTTTATTCCTTAACACTATTACTAAGTAAAAACTATAACTAATCCTATCTAAGCCCTAAGCTAATCGTTAAGTCAAAATTACAAGCTAAACTAGTCTATATCTAATAACTTAAAGGCGAATACGCAATAATTAGTCGCCCAACAACCAGTACAATGAGTAGGTGTTGGCGTGTTGTGACTTTCTCAGCGCCTGTAAGCCGTTTTTATATCCAAGCTCCACCTTTATTTAACTTTTGGAACCTTCTCGAGTCCTTTTTATCGAGCCTAGTGGTATGTTCTTTTCTTTTCGTCCAGAAGCTTGGAGTTGTCTTCACTTATCGCGCGTTCCAATTTTAGTTTAGTACATAAGTCATTAGTTCAGACATCAACCAGAGTTGTTACCGACAATCGTTGGTTATGCTTTTTGACAAAGAGATGGCGCATAAATCATCACACTATTTATATGTTGACGTCGATGAAACTTTGTGTTCTTATTGGAATACAACGCCGTTGACGTCTCACAGTTTTCTTGCTCACGTTTTCAGTCGCCAACTTAGAGCAATCTAGAGGAAACTGTATCGAAATCCGGGAATTTACTTTGCGCATCAAAAGCTGCTTGAACTTCACGATAATCATCGCTTAAGCCATCCAGTAACAATATCACTAGTAAATCTGGATCCACTTGTGCACCTAACTCAGCCAGTCGGTGCTCTTAAATTCCATAACAAAGTCGTTTATCGATTGTTCTGGTTTCATTTTCGTGTACAATAGTTTTCTGTACTCTTCAATTTTCTGCCTAGGACCCCTTTTGTCGTAAATTTCTCCCAGATATTTCCACATTTCTGATGCTAATTTGTGTCCTTTTACTAGATGTATGATGTTTGGCTCTAACGCCAAGATGATTTCACCGTGTGCATCGGCATTCTTTTCTTCCCATTTTAATTTTTCCGCCTCGTCTGTTGACATTTCCAGTCCTTTTACAATACTTAGCAGACGGAGTTTCTGCAAAATTGCCTCTATTTGCACTGCCCAAGTTGCAAAATTTTGACCATTCAACAATGGGATTTTTCCGGCCATCGATATCATTATGAAAAATAATATTTATAGATTTTAATAAAAGAAAAATTATTTTCCTCCTGGGCCCGTAACCTGATAAGAATAATAAACCGATTACAATGTTTTACAGGAATTTATTTTATTATAGAACACAAACATGTCCGACTTGTGGACGTATTAAAGATTACAATAGACTAAAACAAAAAAGGAATAGTCACAAAAGTTATCTGTCAGATGGACAGCTGAAAAACGAAGATAATAAAGAATAAAGGAATGGACGATAGACAGCATTGAAGTTGACGTTTTATTTTATTCCTTAAGGCTCATTTTACACGATGAAACACGAAACGAAATAAAGTTGCCTGCAATCGCTAATTCCCTTTTGGAGTTTCCTTAAAAACTTCATCGATGTCTACATGAGTAAACTTCTCATTTCTCTTTTTTACAAAGAAATCAGAGAAAAAACAACAACAAACCTGTAGCTGTCAAACTGTTTCGGCAAAGTTGCTTCCAAAAGTTTGTTGGCAAAATTTCACGTCCCCTCAAGCCCTCTCTCACCCCTAGCCAAAGCTTGCTGGAAACTTTATGTTTTGTGTTTCATCATGTAAAATGGGCCTAACACTATTACTAAGTAAAAACTATAACTAATCCTATCTAAGCCCTAAGCTAATCGTTAAGTCAAAATTACAAGCTAAACTGGTCTATATCTAATAATTTAAAGGCGAATACGCAATAATTAGTCGCCCAACAACCAGTACAATGAGTAGGTGTTGGCGGCATCTTTTTTGTCTCTTTCTGAGATTCTGGTACTGAACCTCAAGAGCTCCTGAACATTCCCATCCTCTTCAGTATAAGTATATCGCTTGTCACACGCCCTGCGATGCAAGTGGTAGAAGAGAGGCACCCCCGATCTATCTTGGACCAATCTTTTTGAAACCAAGTACACAAATGTCTCTGGAGAAATAAAGCCGCGTTCACAACCTGTTTTGTGGTATCTCGCCTTCTGGTAGAACGCTCCCCGAATAAGAGGATTGTCCCTCTCCGTCGCTCTAGCAATATGACCTCGAATCAACTAGATTATGAAGTTGTCGATCCTATTAACAGATGCCCTATCGTAAAGAACATTGTTGGCGTGAAACTTCGTGAAGCCAGATTCAAATGTCCGATACAACCTTAAGCACGCCCGTAAGCATTGTCTTTCGAAAACCCGACGCTTTTCCATTAAGGGAAATATGTTGAACCAGGGAGATATGTTGAACCACACTGGGCAGCCATAAGTTAAAATCGGTCTGACCAAGGCTTGGTAGCAGATCACCTTTACCCGTGAGCTTAGGTGTCTGCTGTAGAAAAGCCTTTTAGTCATGCGAAACGCCTTGTTTGCCTTGTCCAGAGCAGCACTTACATTTCTATTGAAATACAAGTACAGATCCAGCCAAAGCCCAAGGTATTTCACTTCCGATTTCCTTTCTAATGCTTGTCCGTCAATGTGCGAAATTTTAAGAGTTTTCCAGCTCCTCTGTACATCGTAGGAAGCTCTTTTTAGAACAGTACGAAAGAGGATCGATTCGCATTTGCTAACATTGATCTTCAACTTCGATTGTTTCGAAGTCACGTTGTAGGAGCGTCTGGATCACTCCAATCTTCGGCCCCGTCCTGTATACAATCAGGTCATCCGCCTACGCTAAGGCGAATCGGAGTGAACTAATTAGGTCACTCGTAAAGATTTTAAATAAGAGCGGCGAGTTTACCGCACCCTGTTGCAGACCATTTTTAATGTCAAAGACCCTACTGGAAGTGAAGCTGCCACTTTTGACGACGAACTTCTTCTTTGAGATCATATTATAAATCGTATATAGCTGGGGTCCTGACATGCCAAGTCTGACCAGTTTTGTAGAGAAGACCTTCGATCCATACTGTATCGAATGCCTTCTCAAAATCGATCAGGCATGCTCCGGTAAACTGGCCTTTCATGAAGTTAAAGTGCATGTCTGATACCAATTTCGACACGGCATGAATAGTGTCATGACCTGCCCGGAATCCGAATTGGTTATCGGGAATTATCTTTTTTTCCTCAACCCATTTGGATAATGATCTGTTAATCACTATTTCAAACACCTTGCTGATATTCGGAAGCAAAGTAATTGACCGAAGATTAGCAGGGTTACTTTTATCTTTACCCTTTTTGGGTATTAGGTACACCACTGCCGTCTTCCAGTGTCCTGAAAAAATGGCGTTGTTTAACGCGTTGTTAAACAAGGTGGTGTATGTGTCTATGGCTACCAGAGGCAAATTATTTAGCACGATGTTTGGGATACCATCCACCCCGGACGACTTCTTATTGTTTAGGTGGCGAAATGTCAACAGGAGATCAAGTTTTCTAATGAAAGTAGAATTTAGTTGTGCAGCAGGAATATCATTCGCTGGGCAGTCTTCACTGAATTCGATGATTGATCGATTCTCAGATTTCCAAGCTTCAATTTCATTAGATATTCTGAAATGGTTCAGTAAGGCCCTATTCTCAAGGTCAAAATTCGCCCGAACACTGGTGTTCACCGAATAAATTCCCTGATAGTAGGACCCCACGAAATCCACCTTCTCCTCTGGTCCTCTATACAATAATTGTCATCTATGCGATTGATTTCTTCCGGATTCAAGCCCGCATACCTCAATAGCTCTTCGTTAGACCGAGTCCGAGGGATGCGCAACTTGTCTAATCGGTTATGGGTTTTGCTCCTAAAGATTTTATTTATCTGTGGGAACATGCTCGCTCTATTAGTTTGAATAGCACGAATCTTGTTGTTCCAATACAGATTCACAGAATGTGAGTATTGTTGTTTCAATAGATGTTGGAGATTTTTCATAACCGATTTAAGAGCTACTATCTCCGGACTCGTTCGGTCTCGAAACTGGCGGTGAAGGGCTTTCAGTCTCGTCGACTTTTGTATTTGTGCAGTGCGTCGATCGTTGCATTCCTGCAGCAGTCCGTGTTGTTCTTTTTTTTCGTTCTTGGTATAGTCTTATCCATCGTCTGTATGATGAGATTGTCCATATTTTTGAGATATGAATCAATCTCATTGTTGGTTAGATTCCTGGTCGTTGGAGGTAGCAGTCTGGTATTCTGTATTGCCGTTTCCATAGCCTTCTCGAATTTTGGCCAGTGCATCTTTTGGTATGCAAAAGGGTGCACTTCGCAATATTCCAGAAGTTCTACGTACTGTTGTACTGTTATTTCAAGTCCATAATGGTCGCTGTCGTAGGGCACTGTCGTTAAGCAGTTTGTTTCGTTCGTATTTATCCCTGGTTATCAATCCGAGAATCTAGCAAGCATAAATCCAGAAACGACCCACCACCTGCGTATGATGGTATGTCTGTAGCGAGAAGATTAATTTTTCGCTGAATTCTGTTTTGGGCCAACCAGTCATTCAGTTGGTTGCCCCTGGTATTAGCTGTGTGGTTTCCCCATACCGCATGACGTGCGTTTGCTCTTGTCCGGACATTCACCTTGTTTGTGGTTATTATCACATTTGACGCACCTAAAAGCCATTTGGCAGTTAGCTGCGGCGTGACCAAATCTTTGGAACCTCATGCATTGGAGGACACCAGCTTTTTTGTTAATTTTCTCCCATGTGACGACGTGGAAGTTAACATATTTAATGGATTTTAAATTTTCCAGTCGACTGTCGGGAGTCAATTGGACGAGAAAGATAGGCAGATGCCTCTCAGAGGAGTGCGAATGGGCCGTGCTGAAGCGTTTGACGGCTGTAAATTTTAAATTTTCTATATTTAATGACTGTAGGTCATTCAGGAGCTCTTGCGGGTCAGAATCCGCATCGAGCCCTTTTAAGAGGGCGCTTTGCACCTTTTCACCTTTCGTGGTGAAAGTGAAAAATTGGGTATTCGCCCTTTCTAAGAAAATCTTCATTTTTTTAAAATCCTCTACACTACTTAAAACTAACGCATGCTTCGTCCCATTTAACCGCTTAATAAAAAAGTTTGCGTGCTTGAGCACCTGTTTTGCTAACCTGATGGTATTCACCGGCTTTTGGTTGAAAATATTTATCGGTGGTATTTTCTCCTTTTTTGTTGTTGTTGTTGTTGGAGCTTTGTTGTCCGCTGCTGTGGTTGTTGTTGTTGGGGCATATTATTCTGCGTCAGCTGTTGTTGTTTTTGTTGTTGTTGCTTCGCCTCGAGCACTGCCGTTTTCGTCGCCTTTGTTTTGGGGAGTCTCGGAAAGTTTTTTTCTTTCAGCTCCTCAATAATTTGCTCGAGTCTGACCTCGTCCTCTATAGTTTCAGTGGCCAGTGTACTGAAACTGTTTCCTTGGCCTTTGTATTCTTGTAGGCCTGTGACGGAATCATATGGGGCCGTTGACCTAGACCCAGATGCTGCTGGCTGTTGCTCTTCTCTCCTTGCTTTTCGCTGCACAAGGTTAGGAACAGCTTTAATTTTACGGCGGCGCTTAGTGTTGCTGCGCACGCTATTATTGTCACTATCACTCGTGTTCATTGTTTTTAGTTTTTGGCTATAATTACTACTGGAATCACTATCACCAGCGATCACTTAATCGGCGCATTTTGCACTTTTCATTTTGGTAGTGTCTACTGAAAGAGACATATCACTTGTTTTGTGCACATGCTCTGCACTAATTTTAGTGTCGTTATCGTCACTTATGTCCTTTGTTCTTTTTATTTTATTTTTAAATAACACTTGTTTCGCACTGAGGTAAAATAATAGGTATTATTATACACTACGCGCGTTAAATATAATTAATAATTGACACCGTCACACCGTTTATTTGTTTTAGACTTCTAGTCCACAACGATAGTCTGTCTTCACCCAACGAGATTTCCAACCAGACTCCCGATCTAGCGCCTTCCCATTACTCCAAACACTAACTTGTAGAAATGTGGCAATAAACATATTTATTCATGCTTACGTAAAAAGGTACATTCCAATGCTAGATATTGTTACGTTTTTTAGAATCTCTCCTTTATTTTTGACAGAGTTTTGTTGACTCCCAAATGTTCTCCTGACGGGCTATTATGACACTCCTCAAGAATATCTGTTATTCCAGCACGAAGGACTAACACCTGCATTCGATGAGAGGTACCATCAGCTGTTTCCCATTTGCGCTTCAATACTCCTCCTTCGATATGCAATGAATCCCATTGGGCCCAATAGTTCTTCAGGATTTCACTTCTCTCTGCGATGTCTCTCCATTTAGGCTTCTCGTTGTGTTCTTTCCATGACAAAATCGCAGAAATTTCCGGGTCGTCGCGTTGCGCATCTCGAATTCCTTGGTCCTCGTATTTTATGCTTGGCTCCGCAGTCGTCTTTTGACACTTTTCCTCAATACGCCAACGATACTTAAAACCTGGTTCCCATGGTCGCCGGGACAGTGCAGTATCCATTGGAATTCCCCTGTTGTGGTGTTTCATCATCAATTCTTCAAGGTCCAATAGTATTCCGTGTGTTGTCATAAAGTCCAAACCAAGAATACACTCGTCTACTATGTCAGCTACCAGGAACGCATGTGTAAACTCAATGTCGCCAAGCACCACATCCATCATTGTCTCCCCATGTAATATCACTGGTTCTCCGGTTATAGTTTTCAGGATGTACTGGTCCGCGTTTTTTAGCCACTTTCTTCCAACCAAATCAGCCCTGATCTTGAAGCGCCTGTATCCACTGTAATTGTGTATTGCTCATCACCAACTTTCCCCTCGATTACAAGGATGTTGTTGCCACCCTGCAGTTGGGTGATGTTGATGACATCAGGGGTCTCAATTTTCCCCACCAACTCCCTCTCGTCGCTTTTCTGCTGTTATCCACATTTTCCGCAGCACTTTGAGCCATTCCTATTCCCTGGAGATTCCGTCCTTCGCTCTCGACAACTGCTTTGTAGATGGCCCGGCTCACCACAATTCCAGCATCGTAGAAGACGACGTACTTCCGAGGTGTTGATTCTATGGCAAACGTTCTCAATCGTTTTGATTCCCCTGAGGTGGACCGTATTCCTTGTTGCTTGCTTCGCTGCCTCGTATGCCAGAGCATATGCCAGAACTTCTGCTGTAGTCTTCTTTCCAGCCAATCTGGCCGCTTCTTGTAGGTTCCGGTCGGTAAATGAGTTAAGAAGAGCCTCTCTTGCTATTTCATTGATGTTGTCTTGACCAAAACTAGGATAAGCCAGATGCACTAGCCTCTCGATATCGGCGCATAGTTGTTGTAATGTTTCTCCTGGCTTTTGAAGTCTATTGCGAAGTTGAAGTCGATAAACCTCTTGCATGTGCTGATCACCGTAACGCATTTCTAGCGCTTGAACTAAGAACCCGTAGCTGTTGCGATGTTCTGTTGGTATTGACTGCAATATTTCTGCTGCTGTGCCCCTTAGTGACAACGTTAAGGCCGTTGCTTTCTCCTCCTCAGTCCAGAAATTGCCTGCTGCTTCGAATTGGAGCTTATAAGTAGACCATGGGCTTTGCCCGTCGAAAGTTGGAGGCTGCAATTTCCTAACTCCGATGACTTCGTGGGATGCCGTCCCTGGGTGGTGAATCTTTACCCTTTCTAGATCTGCTCTGACGGTTTCTAGTTCAATTTCGAGTTTTCCTAGATCATTCCTTACGTTTGCCTTGATAGAAGATTCGAGATTATCCAGGTCATTCCTTACATTTGCCTTGATGGAAGATTCGAGACTTTCCAGATCATTCCTTACATTTTCTTTCATGTTATCCAGCTTATTGTCGACACAAAGTGAGAATGATTCGATTTTCTGCTCCTGGCTCCTCTGTTCTTCCATCGACTCTTTGAGTTCTGCGATCGAACGTTCATGAACTACTGTTAACATTTTTTGTTCATCTTTTAACGCCGACACTTCCGCCTTGATCTCTGTTGTCGCTTCTCTCATATCTGCTGATGACCGTTCTTGCGCTTCCTTCATCTCTGCCGATGCACGTTCTTGCGCTTCTTTCAACTCTGCTGATGACCGTTCTTGCGCTTCTTTCATCACCATCAATGTTTTAAGAAGTTCTGCCATACTCACTGTCGCTTCTTCTGGCTCTGCTTCTACCTCGCCTTCAAACATGTAGGTTTCAGGATCCTTACCTTCGTTCACCATAGCTTCTCGAAGCAGGGCGGTTAGGGAACTTTTAGCCCCCACCGTTGACAACGAGCGTTTACTTAATTCTTTTTTCAACTCTACAGTGCCCAAATCCACTAGCTTTCGACCCATTTTATTAATAAGTCCTTATTTCTCACGCACAAAATTTAAATTCCAATCACAATTATTGTTCATGTTCACTTATCTCTTAATAACGGATTCGTAGGATTAATTAAGGAATACACTTTTTAATTATCCACACAATATTTTATTTATTACAAACCGAAACACAATTTAATTACAAACACAATTCTTACAGTTCACTATAATCCCTTTAAATTTAATAACTCGCACTATTAAACCCTATCTATCGCTTTACAATTCACTTTTTAATCACCACTTTTCACTGTTCTCACTTTAGAACACTTTTATCGCCTTTCAAATCAAAACTGACTCGATAGCGGCTGCCAGGCGCTTTTATATAGGCAGCTCCACCTTTGTCTACTTTCTGGAACCTTCGTTTCCTGGTTCCTTGTGGTATGTTCTTTCATTTCCTTAAGTTTCGACCAGCTTGAAGTTGTCTTCGCTTATCGCTCGTTAGTTTAGTACATAAATTCTTAGTTCAGACAACAACCGAAAATCGTTGATTCATCCTCTCGACAAACAGATGGCGCATAATCATCATGATATGTATAAAGTTTCGAAGGAAGTAAACTACTGAATTATGACAACAGATTTTCTATTATTATGAAATGAATTTTGTATATTTTATGGAAATTGATAATCACAGGTAAAACGAAGAGTAATGTAATATTGCCATAGATGGTGTTCACTATTCTTTGTCATAGATGGGGTGAAATCAAAATATATCAATTCGTTCAAATTTTTGCCGGGTAATTATTGGTGCTGGTCTCATTGCGAGGTGGGGGTACTTGTGTACGTGCACGTGCAAATATGCTATGGATAAACAGGTGCCTGTGTTTTGCAGTAGATGTTCTACATTTAAAGAAAAGTGAAGTGCGTGCGTGATTTTTTCTTTAAAAATAAAAAAAGTCACATTGAAGTGTAAATTAATACAAAAGGTGCGGTAAACCGAATTTTTAACAATAATATATGTATGTTTAAGTAAAATAATACACCTAATTCTGTTGTGCAAAGTGCATCACATTAGATTTGCTTCCAATGCAAAAGAAAAATGTTTAGCTTCGTTTTATATAGTGTTTACATGTGTGATGTGCTTTTTTTCAATTTGACACATTCGAATTATTGGCCTCGATTCCCAGATCCGGCGGGTTGCAAGTGAGTGCGGATCAATCTCCACTTAACATTGTGATGATTTATGCGCCATCTGGTTGTCAAAAAGCATAATCAACGATTGTCGGTAACAACTCTGGGTGATGTCTGAACTAATGACTTATGTACAAAGCTAAAATTGGAACGAGCAATAAGTGAAGACAACTTCAAGTTTCTGGACGAAAAGAAACGAACATACCACTAGGCACTAGAAAAGGGACGCAGGTTCCAGAAGTTAGATAAAGGTGCAGCTGGGATATAAAAGCGGCTTGCAGGTGCTGAGAGAGTCAGTTTTGATTTGAAAGGCGATAAAAGTGTTCTAAAGTGAGAACAGTGAAAAGTGGTGATTTAAAAGTGAAATATAAAGCGATAGATAGAATTTAATAGTGCGAGTTATTAAATTGAAAGTGATTAAAGTGAACTGTAAGAATTGTGTTTATTGTTAAATTGTGTTTTGGTTTGTAATAAATAAATTTTGAGTAGATAATTAAAAAGTGTATTCCTTAATTAATCCTACGAATCCGTTAAGCCATAAAAACTTAACAATATATTGTCGTCCAGTCTGAAGTGTTATTCAACAGAAAGAATACCATGAAAAAGCGTAATTAGTGGCTAGTCTCTAGGCACAACATTCCACTAGTTTTTTTATAGGATGCCTTGTTGAGTGAAGGGGAAAACAGGAGCTATGGCTATTGAAAAGCATCTGTTGACGGGCTCGTTCCTTGCGTAATCGGTACGGTGTGGATATTCCCTAAGTAGTTTAGTGTCGTGTGTGTCGAACTACATCATCGAATTTGATCCTGTCCGACAGAAACTGCACTTTAAGCTTTCCACTTAGAACGTCAAAGGCAACGCAAGATTTGAGCAGTTTCTTCCTGCTAGATAACGCAGTGTTCTGTTAACGGCTTCAATAGATACTACATAAATTTACCATGGTTCATTCATACCATTCCCAGACAACCCTCATGCAGTCTTGTACATCTAGATTGTTCCACGCAGGATTTTCCATAGGATCTTCTTCGATCGGTATCATAAACATAGAATGAGCTGTTTTTGCTTATGTGAGTAAAGTTGCTGCAATTTCTGCTAATGACCCTGCTGCGGTATCCCTTTTATCTGCACGTATTTTAGCCAATATGAGATTAATTAAGAAGGTCATGCCAGTACCTTCCGGTTGGCATTAAAAATTCACCCATATTGATACTGTTGATGATGCGTTGATAGACTTATTTTTGTTTATTGTTTTACTTTGGTTCATTGTGTTAAATATATTCTCTGTTTAAATTACCTTCAAAAGTTATCAGTTTTTTATTTGAAATGGCAAACCATAATGATCCCTAGTATTTCCGCCAATTGAAAGCATTTCATTCGCAAACTGTAAGAGTATATCCTTTTTTGCCAATAAATAAATATTAAAATATATTACAGTATATGTGAGCCTCTGAGATTCATTGTAATTTATTATCCTTTCTATGAATCATTATATCCGGGTTATCACATTGTTCATTTACCAATATCACAGAGGTTTAATTTTTAGTCAGTTCATTATGGCGACCTCTATGCTCTGTTGCAGGTCGTCGGTCCTGTTTCCGTTTGTGCCTAAGTAAAAAGTGGTTGGAATATAAGCAACTGTAAGCGCGAAAATCATACCAAAAAGGAAAAGGGTATAGTAAGTCCAAAGACTACGAACATATCTCATGATCAAATAAATGTTCACTCGCTTTCTTTCGACTATGGATTCATATTTTCGGTCTAATCCAATCCAAAACAATAGTTGGAACCGATTATGGGCTTAGATAGTCGGATTCCAGTAAACACAGTTAAAAAAAATAAATGGTTAAAAAAAATTTTTAAAAAAAATTCTTTACATTAACTAAAAAATGTACTGAAAAGTAAAAAATAAAAAATATTTTAAAGAAAGCGTGAAATTTCAATTTTAATGAAAAAGTTAATTAAAAGAATGGCGCATTTTTCATCAAAAATTGAAAATATAACTGTAAATCGCGTGAGATTTACAATAACCCTCAATTTTTTGCTTTGTTAATTTCAAATTCTAACAAAATTTTTTGATGAAAAATGCGCCATTCTTTTAATTAACTTTTTCATTAAAATTGAAATTTCACGCTTTCTTTAAAATATTTTTTATTTTTTACTTTTCAGTACATTTTTTAGTTAATGTAAAGAATTTTTTTTAAAAAATTTTTTTAACCATTTATTTTATTTTCTACTTTTTAGTTTATTATATGTATTCCGCCATTTTATGATGGCAATTCTATTAGATTTAAAATTACGTCACACAGTTTACTGTATTCATTTGATACCCATGTCGTGGGCTCGGTGGAACATAATTGCAAAAACGGCCGCCATCTCGGAACCGTCTTCTTGATTTTTTTACAAAAAGGTCAGATTGCATTTAGTACTTATACATGATGAGTTGAACTCAAGTTGAACCCAAGTCTAACTACATGTAAACGGGAGTCGAGTTGGGTTAAGGTTGACTGAACTCGACTCAGCTCTGCTACCTGGGTTTAGTTGAAATTATGCATACGGACATGAGTTCAGTATTTGAGTAGTTGAATTTAGTTGACAGCAGCATCTCTGTGTTTGTTTGTGATTTTTTGTAACGTGTATTGCTTCTTTATTATCAACTCACCCTTAACTCAACTATTCATCTCATCATTCATACACATTAACCACCCGAACTACGAGTGTGTGCAAAATTGGAAGTTGATCGGTTATATTTTCTACTTTTTAGTCTATTATAAGCTTTCCGCAATTTAGTGTTGGCCGCCATTTTGAATTTGGAATGACGCCACATAGCTTATTGTGTCCTACCTGTCATATCCTTTCATTTGATACCCATGTCAGAGGGACGCGGAGCACAATTTTAAAAATCGGGCGCCATTTTGGATCCGCCATCTTGATATTTTTACAAAATGGCCAGATTGCATTGTTATCCAAACTAAACGTGTATGCAATATTTCAGCTCTATCCGAAACCGGGAAGTGGGTCAAATTTAACTTCCAAGATTTGACGACAAACAGTGTGAGTAAAATAAAAGCGGGCGCCATTTTGGAACCGCTATCTTGATATTTTTACAAAATGGCCAGATTGCATTGTCATCCAAACTAAACGTGTATGCAAAATTTCAGTTCTATCCGAAACCGGGAAGTGGGTCAAATTTAACTTCCAAGATTTGACGACAAACAGTGCAAGTTAAATAAAAGAATTTAAAAAACTAAAAAAATAAATGGTTAAAAAAATTTTTTAAAAAAAATTCTTTACATTAACTAAAAAATGTACTGAAAAGTAAAAAATAAAAAATATTTTAAAGAAAGCGTGAAATTTCAATTTTAATGAAAAAGTTAATTAAAAGAATGGCGCATTTTTCATCAAAAATTGAAAATATAACTGTAAATCGCGTGAGATTTACAATAACCCTCAATTTTTTGGTTTGTTAATTTCATATTCTAACAAAATTTTTTGATGAAAAATGCGCCATTCTTTTAATTAACTTTTTCATTAAAATTGAAATTTCACGCTTTCTTTAAAATATTTTTTATTTTTTACTTTTCAGTACATTTTTTAGTTAATGTAAAGAATTTTTTTTAAAAATTTTTTTTAACCATTTATTTTATTTTCTACTTTTTAGTTTATTATATGTATTCCGCCATTTTATGATGGCAATTCTATTAGATTTAAAATTACGTCACACAGTTTACTGTATTCATTTGATACCCATGTCGTGGGCTCGGTGGAACATAATTGCAAAAACGGCCGCCATCTCGGAACCGTCTTCTTGATTTTTTTACAAAAAGGTCAGATTGCATTTAGTACTTATACATGATGAGTTGAACTCAAGTTGAACCCAAGTCTAACTACATGTAAACGGGAGTCGAGTTGGGTTAAGGTTGACTGAACTCGACTCAGCTCTGCTACCTGGGTTTAGTTGAAATTATGCATACGGACATGAGTTCAGTATTTGAGTAGTTGAATTTAGTTGACAGCAGCATCTCTGTGTTTGTTTGTGATTTTTTGTAACGTGTATTGCTTCTTTATTATCAACTCACCCTTAACTCAACTATTCATCTCATCATTCATACACATTAACCACCCGAACTACGAGTGTGTGCAAAATTGGAAGTTGATCGGTTATATTTTCTACTTTTTAGTCTATTATAAGCTTTCCGCAATTTAGTGTTGGCCGCCATTTTGAATTTGGAATGACGCCACATAGCTTATTGTGTCCTACCTGTCATATCCTTTCATTTGATACCCATGTCAGAGGGACGCGGAGCACAATTTTAAAAATCGGGCGCCATTTTGGATCCGCCATCTTGATATTTTTACAAAATGGCCAGATTGCATTGTCATCCAAACTAAACGTGTATGCAAAATTTCAGCTCTATCCGAAATCGGGAAGTGGGTCAAATTTAACTTCCAAGATTTGACGACAAACAGTGTAAGTGTTGGCCGCCATTTTGAATTTGGAATGACGCCACATAGCTTATTGTGTCATATCCTTCCATTTAATACCCATGTCAGAGGGCCGCGGAGCACAATTTCAAAAATCGGGCGCCATTTTGGAACCGCCATCTTGATATTTTTACAAAATGGCCAGATTGCATTGTCACCCAAACTAAACGTGTATGCAAAATTTCAGCTCTATCCGAAACCGGGAAGTGGGTCAAATTTAACTTCCAAGATTTGACGACAAACAGTGCAAGTGTTGGCCGCCATTTTGAATTTGGAATGACGCCACATAGCTTATTGTGTTCTACCTGTCATATCCTTTCATTTGATACCCATGTCAGAGGGCCGCGGAGCACAATTTACAAAATGGCCAGATTGCATTGTCATCCAAACTAAACGTGTATGCAAAATTTCAGCTCTATCCGAAATCGGGAAGTGGGTCAAATTTAACTTCCAAGATTTGACGACAAACAGTGTAAGTGTTGGCCGCCATTTTGAATTTGGAATGACGCCACATAGCTTATTGTGTCATATCCTTCCATTTAATACCCATGTCAGAGGGCCGCGGAGCACAATTTCAAAAATCGGGCGCCATTTTGGAACCGCCATCTTGATATTTTTACAAAATGGCCAGATTGCATTGTCACCCAAACTAAACGTGTATGCAAAATTTCAGCTCTATCCGAAACCGGGAAGTGGGTCAAATTTAACTTCCAAGATTTGACGACAAACAGTGCAAGTGTTGGCCGCCATTTTGAATTTGGAATGACGCCACATAGCTTATTGTGTTCTACCTGTCATATCCTTTCATTTGATACCCATGTCAGAGGGCCGCGGAGCACAATTTCAAAAATTGAAAATATAACTGTAAATCGCGTGAGATTTACAATAACCCTCAATTTTTTGCTTTGTTAATTTCAAATTCTAACAAAATTTTTTGATGAAAAATGCGCCATTCTTTTAATTAACTTTTTCATTAAAATTGAAATTTCACGCTTTCTTTAAAACATTTTTTATTTTTTACTTTTCAGTACATTTTTTAGTTAATGTAAAGAATTTTTTTTAAAAATTTTTTTTAACCATTTATTTTATTTTCTACTTTTTAGTTTATTATATGTATTCCGCCATTTTATGATGGCAATTCTATTAGATTTAAAATTACGTCACACAGTTTACTGTATTCATTTGATACCCATGTCGTGGGCTCGGTGGAACATAATTGCAAAAACGGCCGCCATCTCGGAACCGTCTTCTTGATTTTTTTACAAAAAGGTCAGATTGCATTTAGTACTTATACATGATGAGTTGAACTCAAGTTGAACCCAAGTCTAACTACATGTAAACGGGAGTCGAGTTGGGTTAAGGTTGACTGAACTCGACTCAGCTCTGCTACCTGGGTTTAGTTGAAATTATGCATACGGACATGAGTTCAGTATTTGAGTAGTTGAATTTAGTTGACAGCAGCATCTCTGTGTTTGTTTGTGATTTTTTGTAACGTGTATTGCTTCTTTATTATCAACTCACCCTTAACTCAACTATTCATCTCATCATTCATACACATTAACCACCCGAACTACGAGTGTGTGCAAAATTGGAAGTTGATCGGTTATATTTTCTACTTTTTAGTCTATTATAAGCTTTCCGCAATTTAGTGTTGGCCGCCATTTTGAATTTGGAATGACGCCACATAGCTTATTGTGTTCTACCTGTCATATCCTTTCATTTGATACCCATGTCAGAGGGACGCGGAGCACAATTTTAAAAATCGGGCGCCATTTTGGATCCGCCATCTTGATATTTTTACAAAATGGCCAGATTGCATTGTCATCCAAACTAAACGTGTATGCAAAATTTCAGCTCTATCCGAAATCGGGAAGTGGGTCAAATTTAACTTCCAAGATTTGACGACAAACAGTGTAAGTGTTGGCCGCCATTTTGAATTTGGAATGACGCCACATAGCTTATTGTGTTCTACCTCTCATATCCTTTCATTTAATACCCATGTCAGAGGGCCGCGGAGCACAATTTCAAAAATCGGGCGCCATTTTGGAACCGCCATCTTGATATTTTTACAAAATGGCCAGATTGCATTGTCATCCAAACTAAACGTGTATGCAAAATTTCAGCTCTATCCGAAACCGGGAAGTGGGTCAAATTTAACTTCCAAGATTTGACGACAAACAGTGTAAGTGTTGGCCGCCATTTTGAATTTGGAATGACGCCACATAGCTTATTGTGTTCTACCTGTCATATCCTTTCATTTGATACCCATGTCAGAGGGCCGCGGAGCACAATTTCAAAAATCGGGCGCCATTTTGGAACCGCCATCTTGATATTTTTACAAAATGGCCAGATTGCATTGTCACCAAAACTAAACGTGTATGCAAAATTTCAGCTCTATCCGAAACCGGGAAGTGGGTCAAATTTAACTTCCAAGATTTGACGACAAACAGTGCAAGTGTTGGCCGCCATTTTGAATTTAGAATGACGCCACATAGCTTATTGTGTTCTACCTGTCATATCCTTTCATTTGATACCCATGTCAGAGGGCCGCGGAGCACAATTTCAAAAATCGGGCGCCATTTTGGAACCGCCATCATGATATTTTTACAAAATGGCCAGATTGCATTGTCATCCAAACTAAACGTGTATGCAAAATTTCAGCTCTATCCGAAACCGGGAAGTGGGTCAAATTTAACTTCCAAGATTTGACGACAAACAGGGTAAGTGTTGTCCGCCATTTTGAATTTGGAATGACGCCACATAGCTTATTGTGTTCTACCTGTCATATCCTTTCATTTGATACCCATTTCAAAGGGCCGCGGAGCACAATTTCAAAAATCGGGCGCCATTTTGGAACCGCCATCTTGATATTTTTACAAAATGGCCAGATTGCATTGTTATCCAAACTAAACGTGTATGCAAAATTTCAGCTCTATCCGAAACCGGGAAGTGGGTCAAATTTAACTTCCAAGATTTGACGACAAACAGTGTGAGTAAAATAAAAGCGGGCGCCATTTTGGAACCGCTATCTTGATATTTTTACAAAATGGCCAGATTGCATTGTCATCCAAACTAAACGTGTATGCAAAATTTCAGCTCTATCCGAAACCGGGAAGTGGGTCAAATTTAACTTCCAAGATTTGACGACAAACAGTGCAAGTTAAATAAAAGAATTTAATAAGAAATAAACAAGTATATGGACACAACTTACATTTCGAAATGAAGAAGGCGTGGGACTGTTTACATACATATATCCTTATTTCATTCAGGCCACAACTTTTCGTTGGCGTCCCATTTGATGCCCAAACCGAGTCGGTTGTATGGAAAAAGGTAGTCCGCCATTTTGAATTTTTAATTACGCCTCATATGCATTTGAAGTTGATCGGTTATATGGAAGTGGGCCAAAATCAAGTTGCAAGATTTGTCTACATACACACATACATGCATACATACAGAAGAAGCTAATACAAAACGTATACAAAAAACCTAAAGCATGCCCGCAAAATAACTTAATCTTCCAGCGAAAGTCCCATTCCAATCGTATTAGCCGTTTCCGAGATTAGCCCGGACAAACAGACATACAGCCATACAGAGACCCAAAAATTTAAAAAATGCGTGATTCTGTTTCAATATGATATAAATAACCATATGAACTTAGAAAAACACAATTATTTTGAAATCACAGACAGACACTCCAATCATATTTATATTGATAGATTTATCAAAACTTATAAATTCTGACACAGCCGAAGTTCTTTCATTTAAACAGAAAAAGGCCCTATAGAATGTTATGAAATTTTTTTAGAGCATTTTTAGTTAATATTCGTTAATAATAGGTTTCTTCTTGCTGTAAGGTTTGTAACCCCGTGTCTGCACTTGTCATACATATGTTACTTAGAATACAAAACTACAGGAAAGGCCCTCGCCGGATTAAAGCGTAGTGAAATTCGTTTTTTTTTGAGTGCCCACGTTTTGGAAGTTGTTTGTACACAAGCGTAAAAACCGAGTGAAATAGAAAAGGGGCAAGAGCGAGTTCACATGATGAGTTATCTAAAACAAAATCTTGCCCCCAGAAATGAACTTTTTACACGGCGTCACTCCGAAATCGAATCAACTGATCCCCTTGAATTTTGCGTTGGGTTAGTTAATGTAAACAACGGAATTCAAGCAAATATATATATAATATATACATTTTTTGGACTATTTATCACAGTGATTCACATATTTATTAATGTAAATATGTAATATATGTGTTTAGGAACTATTTTATTTAGCACATTCAATTAAAGAACGATTTTTCTCGCGCAAATTTCGATTTATTCCTACATTCACAAACTGCACACTTCATTGTTCTTTTTTTCACAGAAAACTCACTCGCTAGAACTTTAATTACACTTTAAACTATTCTTTATACTTTCTTCCTTTGTTTAAGTTAGTTTTGATAATATGATTTCGGATAACTTTATGAAAAAACTCGTTTTAAAAAAGTATTCCACCGAACGCGGGAACACAAAGAACGTTTTCCTCACTCGATGGGAAAGGTGGTAACCTTTCCCACTCGTAAGAAAAATGTCATACCCAACTAGTGGACTTTAAGAGAGTTCAATTTTCCAATTATTAAAAAAAGGGGGCCCCAAAATTTGAATGGCCTAGGGCCCCCATTTGGATTAATCCGGCACTGTGTGGAGTTTAGTTCACTTTGAGTTGAATTGATATCAAAACATAACCTCAAATTTTATTGTAAAATTCTCATTTATACATAGGTATGTAAAAATTTAGAATGAAATAATTTATTTTTCCTGTACCAGAAAAAACATCGAACACAAAACTAACGCTGAATGCGGACTTCACCAATAGGAAAAAAACAAGACAAATGTCACTTCAACCCAATTTCAACTCAACCTGCGCATATGAGCTAAAAAATATCAGCTCGATCCAGGTAGGAGATCTGAGTTGGGTTGAGTGGACCCAGTTTCAACTCAACATCCGTCTATTACTACGTTTCCATGACAGCTTGAGTACTCGAAGGCTTGAAAATCTCAAGAACTCGAGCGCGTATATGCTCTGCCTACTTGAAGCGGCATATTAGCTTAAACTGAGCTTGAGTTCTTTAGCTGTCATTTGAAGTTACTATTATATTTCTTTTATTTCTTCCTTTTATCGTGCTTTTATTTCTTCATTAATATTTTTGCCTCCTCATATTCCCACACATTACCTTTTCGACACATTTACAGGCCTAACTTTCGCAATTTCGAGCACTCAAACTTTCAAGCTCGGTTTACATGACAAGCACTCGAGCCGATCACAAAAATCTTTTTGATCGACTCCAGTCGAGCTGCTTGCGTTTACATTTGTACTTGAAGTACGCTTCAAGTAAGCTTCAAGCTGTTATGGAAACGCACTATATGACTGGGTTGAAGCTGGGTTGAACCTGGCTTGAACCTAGTCATAAACGGGGTACCTGTCCGCACCAGCAATCCCATAAGCAATTCAGTAAAATGTGGCAAGTGCAGACCAAAGTCTAGTAATAACAAGTCTTTCATCTTCATACAAAATTTTCACCCGGTTGGTTGTGTGCGTGCATATATGAACATCACTGCTGAGCAAAACTTAACGCATACTTCGTGAATTTAGCGAGACAAAGCCAGATTCTGTCTTTACGGTAAAGTATGCAGAACAGAAAAGGAAAGAAAATTGAATCAGCTGTCAAAATTGAAGTCATCAAAACAAACGAGCAAATATGCACGAATACATTAAGTTTATTCCCATAAAAACTCATAAAAGTTTAGCCGTTTAGTTGTATGCAAACGCGTATAAAAATGCTGCATTCTCTCTCCGATAGCCTGACATCGTCATTTGAAGAACTTATGCATATAACTGTTCGTCTTTCACTCATTGAGCCTAGTCAGACCGACGACGAACCGAATTACGTTGTTCTACGATAATTAGTCTAGGAATTATTCAAGTTTAAGTAAATATTAAAAAAATACATTTTTTCTTTCGTAAACGCCCTGTACCTTAGTGGATAGTGGGGATAGCCCCCTCTCTAGAACGATTTTTTTTTTCTCCAAAACCATCCAAAAATCACACCTGAAAATATTAGCCACGTAGTCCAACAGAGGATTTATTGAATGTCTGATGACCGATACAAATTGCGTATTAGGTCATGTAAACAAATTCAAGAACGATGATTCTTTCTAGATAATCGCATTATCTACAAACTTTGTAAACAATATTTTAGAATGGGACTTGCCGTTTAAGAGATATTGACCAAAAACGGAATTTTCTGTTTTAAGGAGCAGCGGACAACCAATATTCCGAAACTTTTTTAACATATTCTAGTCACGAAAAACTTGTTTTTTTAGAAAAAGTTTCGTGAGTTAACATTTAGTTAGAGGTCTGCATTCGCATTGTGCTTTGACGACTGAACTAATATTTATAGGTATATCCTAATTTTGACATCAGATTCGTAATCGGCATGCTCAAAAAACATATATGTAGATACAAGTTTTGAACTTATTTCTACAAATTTTCAAAAATTATGTCCGCCATATTGGATCCGCCGTTTTGAATTTTAAAATTTTGACATCAAATTCGTCATCAGCGACGTCGATAACATAATACCACAAAATTTCGTGCATATTTAACAATATGGAGAATTTTCCCGCACTTTTATAGACATTTTATCAAAAATAAAATGTAGCAGCCGTAACTGCATATGTGGTTTACTAAGAGAGTTACTACTAGTAGCTGGATTTTCTTTTTTAATCCTGAAGTAAATGTAACTTATTTTATAAAAAAATACTTCACTTAGTGGTATTCCGTGGAACTCATAACTTATCTCTTAATTTCGATTGAATTTTATAAATTTTTCTCGTTATTATACATAATTATTGTTTATTTCAATAACAAATGCTAACACGTCGCTTAACAAGTCATAAAGCATTTAAAATTTAGTATATACGAGAAACATTCTCCATTTTCAATATTTCGAATCTGTTTTGTCGTTATAATTTTATGCAAGTTTCAATTTGCACTACGTTTTTTAAGCACAGAGCCGAACCCTTTAAAAATAAACAATGGCCAAGTTCGACCTGCTGTGCAGCTTCAAGGAAAAACAATTAACCGTTTCTACTGCCGGGATTTAATAGTGTCAACAATACTATAGTCAAACCAAAAGATGGAAATCCCTTAATCGAAACTTTTATTTTCGGACTTTTGTCCACGTTTTAGGCAATTCGTCTCACTGTGCGGTTATAAGAAAACCTCCATCATTAGGTTTTTATTTAGACAAATCTCACAATGAGCTCATATTTAGCTCATATTTAGCTCATATTATATTTGTCATTTATATACACTCTTACGGCGGCGTATACACAGTAGTCTCAATAGCGCAGTTGGTAGAATGTTGGCTTCATGTTCCAGTGACCCAGGTTCGAATCTCGTATAAGGCAATCGAAAAAAAATATTCTCAAATCATGAGTAAAATTGAAAATATATAGGTAATAATATAAAATTCTATGAATATAAAAAATAGTAGAAAAAGACAGGAACAAAAAAAATTAATGTGAAAATAGTAATTTTGTTTTTTAACATTTCTGCTCAGTGAGCTCAATATGAGATCATTTTGAGATAGCATTTAGCTCTTGATTTACATCATATGCATGCGCCAATTAACTCACTATTACCTCATATGTATCTCATAAATTACTATTTGAGACTTTAAACGAAAAAATTGCCAATCGCAAATAGATCATATTTAGCTCAATATGAGCTATAATGCCTGCTGGGATTGGCCAGTCCGCTTCAGGGAGAGTTAACCAGGTCGGTCCATTCCACCAAAGTGAAGATTTTATTAACGTTGTCGGTTGACAACCTCGCGATCCTAGATCAGCTGGGTTATCGTGAGTATTAACATACCTCCACGCCTTACAATCGATTTGTTCTTGTATTGCTGCTACTCGGTTACACACAAACGGTTTCCATTGTGTCGGTCGCCCTCGAATCCATGAAAGTATGATCATTGAATCCGACCTTACAACCACTTCTAATTTTTCAACCGTTAATGCGTTCCGCACCTTTTGTGTCAACTTCGTTAACAATACGGCTCCACATAATTCAAGCCGCGGTAAAGTAACCGGTTTGAGTGGTGCTACTTTTGATTTTGATGTTAAGAAAACCACCTTGACTTTCCCATCCTGACATGCAACTCTGGTATACACGACAGCACAATACGTGACCATTGACGCGTCGCAAAACCCATGAAGCTGTATCGATGGACATGCTTTACGAAGACTCAACCATCGAGGAATCTTCAACGATTGCGCAATTTGCGACAGAAGACTTCGTTTTGTGAGCTGAGAATTCTTATCTTTGATATGTACCTTGAACGAAAAACAGTCATGGGTCGGGTTCCAATATAAACCAAGCGCTTTAATTAAGCCATCATCATCTAGCTTACTTAACATATGGGTCTCTCTTTCATCCATTGGGGTGTTTTCCAAAACTCTTTTGCTGTTACTTGCCCATTTATGCAGCACAAATCCACCACTGGTTAACATACCTTGAAGTTGTTGTTGAGTCTGTATTGCCTCCTCTTCCGTATCTGCCCCTGACATCACATCGTCTACATAGAAATCCCGAAGGACAATCGGATGCGCCAAAGGAAAATTGTTACTTTCGTCGACTGCTAATAGTCTAAGTATCCTGATAGCTAAATACGGGGCATATGATGTACCAAGCGTCACGGTTTGAAATTCGAACTGACGGACAGGTTCTTGAGGCTTGTTTCTCCACAAAATACGTTGATACCGAACATCTTCCTCCGCTACATGTATTTGCCTATACATTTTGCTGATATCAGCCATGAACACAATCGGGTATTCCCTCCAGCTTAAAATTATTGAACTCAAATCATCCTGTAACCTTGGACCCGTTATTAGCTTATCATTTAATGAATTACCGTTCGTCGTTTTATTGGACGCATCAAAAACTACTCGTAAACTGGTGGTGCTGCTTTCCTTAAATACTGCGTGATGTGGTAAATAGTACATTCCGTAACATTCTGCTCCTTCCTTGGTTCTAAATACGTGGTCAGTTTGAGTTACGGGTCTCATGTGTGACAATTCTGAATATTCATTAATACATTGCGCATAATGTTTAAACACTTCTGGTCACTTTCCAATCGTTCTTTCCAATCCATAAAGTCTCGACAATGCTGCATTTCGTGAGTCACCAAGATTTGGGCGTTGGAAATTTACAAGAGGCAACTTCACTTCATATCTGCCATCCGATAATCTGCGATGTGTACGTTCGAAAAACTCTTCACAATCTCGTTCTTCTTGGGTCAATATTCGGTTGTCCTCAATGTTTTCGAGTTCCCAAAATCGTCGAAGTTAATGTGTTCTCCTTCCTTATGGGGGCATCAATTATAACACAATTGTTATTCAGTTTGTATTTTTATTTTATTCATCCAGTTTTTAACAATTATTGAATATACACAATTCGAACTATCTATATCTATAAAAATCTCGTGTCACAGTGTTTGTTACCGAACTTCTCCGAAACGGGTTGACCGATTTTTATGAAATTTTTTGTGTATATTTTGTAGGTCTGAGAATAGGTCGTAGGCTATTTTTTATACCTTTAACCAAAAGAAACAGCTGAAAAATCTAAAACAAATTGGTAATTTTAGGAATTTTCACTTCAATTTAGTTTCAATAGCTTCATGGCCTACCTATTGTTTGACAGCTTCGTAAATGTAAAATAATTGTCATTAAATTGAATCATTCCATTTAATGAAAATTTCAAATTTACGCAACTGTCAGAAAATAGGTAGGCCATGATGCTATTGAAACTAAACTGAAATACAATAAGCAATATAGTATATTCAAGAGGGCGGAATACCACTTTCATCACAACCCCCTCGACATGGGTATCAAATGAAAGAGTATGATAAGTAGAATCCAATAAGAAATATAGTATACTCAATAGATGGGTTTAGATTCATAATTTGAACGGATACTTAAACGGCTGGACTGATTTTTACAAGCTTATGAACTTCGTCCCTGTGAGAAATCTTGCGATCGATTTTTCGACTTCTTCTCGATATCCGGTGATGCTCAAATTAGGCACACACCTTTGGTTCTAAAGGCCATACAATAAGTGTATTAAATTTTATGGTATATCCAATATGGCGGCCACTATAAAATAGCGGATTGCCTTTTCCTTTACAATCCCCCGACATTGGTTTCCAATGCAAAACTGTGGCGAGTAGAATTCAGTCAGCTAGGTGGCGTCATTTTAAATGCAATATGGTGGTTCCACAAAATGGCGCATTACCTCGATATGGGTGTCATTATTTTCAGTTGAACGTTGGTTCGGTATTTATTATGATTATTATTTATTATCAATCCACCAAGACTTTGCAATGGCACCAGATTGTCTGTGAAAAAACTTATGAACAATGTGATCGAAGCTACCATTGTCAAGGGAAAGTACCAAGGCGAAGATGTTTTTATTCTGAGGATTTAATGAGTACGAATGATTGGACGTACAAGTCGCGTTGGCTGCAACATGGAAATGCCGTCGCCAGAATGATCGATACTGAGCCGAAATTTTGATGAGAGATGAAGCTCATTTTAAAGTCTCTGCGGGTGTCAACAACCAAAACTGTCAAAATTGGGAAACAGAGAAACACGACGTTCACGAAAAACTACTGCACGACAAGGAAGTCACTGCCTGGGCCGGAGTGGGCTCAAAAACCACCATCGGACCGTTTTTCTGCAAAGTTCGAGAAATCCCGGGGCGGCGCATGCTATCATTGTTAGTGTATTTTGTGCGTCCGAAAACGCATGAAAAAGGTCTGGCGAACCTATTTTCAATAACACGGCGCCAAATTTACATATTTTATTGGGGAAGCCCAAGAGTTTGTTTTTGTGACAGGGTGGCCGCAGTATCATGAAGTTTGGAAACCACTGACCCATGCAAAATACGGCAAAACTAAAAACGGCATTGCAATGAACTCAAAACATTTCAAAAATTTAATTTATAATGCTATTACAACTACCATAGAACTGTAAATAACTGAAATAATTAATTCTGATCCAAATTGATATCTCCTTTGTTGTTTTGTTGTATTTTTCAGTCAGTTAATTAATTTCAGGCAGGACTAAGTCTGCCGGGTCAACTAGTATTTTATATTAACTTTCTTGGGTAACCACAATTATAATTATAGTTTATATTATCGATATTTTACATTAACTTTAGTTTAACGATAAGGCGAATTACGTGTTAGTTTTTTAAAATCCAAGAGTGACTGACAATTAATTTTTTTCAAGGCAATTATCAATTATTTTAATTGCCTACTTCAGACTTTTTCTTACCTGTCTCTTCTTACAAAGTCAGGTAGCTAAACATAAAGTATTTAGGGAGTGCGTCAGAGTTAAGTGTCCCTACATACTCCCCTCCCAGCGTAGCGACTACCGTAAAGTCTTCTACAGCTTCAACTCGTTTTCATCATTGTGGTCACCAACAATCGCTGGCTTCAGCCCGTCGATTGATATGGCTTTGTTTGAGCCGTTCAAACTGACGATGAATTGCTTGCGTAATCTTTTGATTACTGGGTATGGTCCTTCATATGGAGATTCGAAAGGTCTTCGTACCCGATCTACTCGGACAAAAACGTAATCTGAATCTTCTAGAGCCGTATACATCCTTTTGACTTGTTTGTCGAGGATGAGCTGCTTTAAGGTTCTCTGGCTCTGGGGAATTACACCTCAGTCTACCAGGCGGAAATGCTTGCTCTGCTGCACGCGCTGGATCACATAAATGATGATCAGGTGCAGGGAAGAAGTATCCTTATAGCACTGGACAATCAGGCTGTGATTAAGCGCATGAATCAGACAGAGATTAATGCGTCTCTGGCGTTGGAATGTGTCCAAAAACTGAACAGGTGTGCGAAACAAAACAGCGTGACGCTAGCTTGGGTTAGAGGACATACAGGCATCGATGGGAACGAAAAGGCTGACAACCTGGTAAAACAGGGGTCAACCTCGGAATTCTGGGGACCGGAGCCATACTCTGCCATTGGCAGAGGGTTGGTAAGGAACTCCATCGAGAAATGGGTCGCTGAGGAACACCGGAGACGGTGGGACGCTATGACCACGTGTAGGCAGGCTAAGATGGTGCTTACGTTGCCGATTACCGCAGTCAGAAGAAGGATCCTGCATATGCAAAGGAGAACCCTCAGATGGTTGGTGGCACTGATTACAGGACACGGATGTTTCAGGTATCACCTAAAAAGAATGGGAATTCTGGAGGATGACACCTGTCGTATGTGCCTGGAGGAACCTGAGACGGCCACACACATAGTCACTGTCCGGGCGGCGGTGGGGAGAAAAAGGGCTGCCATAACCGGACTCCATTGGATGGAGGACATGAGGCAGACTCCCTTCAATCAGCTGCTTGCGATAACTAGGGGAGTCGAAGCAAGGGAGCAATGGGACTACCCACTGCAACCCCAATAAGATGATTCTAGGCAGAGGGACGAAAAGGGACCAGCAAATAGTGGTCTGATTCGGTATCCCCCTCGAAAATCTATATACATTATATGTATATATATATTATATATATATATATATATATATATATATATATATATATATATATATATATATATATATATATATATATATCTATTTCTATAAAAATCTCGTGTCACAGTGTTTGTTACCGTACTACTCCGAAACGGGTTGACCAATTTGCATGAAATTTTTTGTGTATATTTGGTAGGTCTGAGAATAGGTCGTAGGCTATTTTTTATACCTTTAACCAAAAAAACAGCTGCAAAATCCAAACAAAAATGGTAATTTTAGGAATTTTCACTTCATTTTAGTTTCAATAGCTTCATGGCCTACCTATTGTTTGACAAATGTAAAATTGTCATTAAATTGAATCATTACATTTAATGAAAATTTCAAATTTACGCAGCTGTCAAACAATAGGTAGGCCATGACGCTATTGAAACTAAAATGATCCATAGCGGCCGTCTCAAGAGGGCGGTGTACCACTTTCTTCACAACCACCTCGACATGGGTATCAAATGAAAGGGTATGATAAGTTTTATTTATTTTTTTTTTTTTTTTTTATTTTATTTTGTTTATACTCTTAACATATGACAGTCGTTTGCAGTGCAAATATAGTCTTAATTCTAGAGTTTGGAATTCAAATATTTTCCTTACAACTATAACAAATCATTTTATATAATTTTCTTACTTTAATTTTTAATTATATTTTAATGTGTTGAGGAAAAGTATATAAAAAACCTCCTTAAGACCATACTACACTACTTATCCTAAACTTAAAACTAATCTACAACTAAACTTAATTAAGTAGGCAATTTTTAGTTGCCTAATTGCCGAATTATCGGGTTTGTCGATAATTGGCATTGATATTTAAAATTATTCTCTAGGTTTCCAACTATTTCCTCGACATATTTCATATTTGCTAGAGAGTGCAATCGAGTTGTTGAGAAGTACCATGGAAGGTTATATATCATTTTTAATAGTTTGTTCTGTGCTGTTTGTAATTTTTTTTTATGTGTAACTGCACAATTTGCCCACACTGGGGCCCCATATAACAACATAGCTTGGAAAATTTGTCTATAGATTAAGACTTTGTTTTCCAAGCAAAGGGCAGATCTTCTGTTAATAAAGGGATAGAGTGTTCTTGTTAGTATGTTAATTTTGTTTATTGTATTTGAGATATGGGTGTTGAAAGTAAGGGTTTTGTCTAAGGTGACTCCCAAATATTTTACGCTATCTGCCCATTGAATTCTGTGCCCGTTCAGAGTTAGATATCTTGAAGGCAGTTTAGAACTGTTCCTTTTGCGTGTAAAATACATAGCTTGAGTTTTTTCGCAGCTCAGTTTTATTTTCCATTTATTATAGTAATCTTTCAGGGTATTTAGGCTATCCTGTAAAGTGTCTGTAAGGTTAGAGGCCTCTTCAGCTGAGGTGTATATTGCGGTGTCATCTGCAAATATAGATGCATTGCAATTTCGTAGTTTTGGAAAATCGGCTGTGTAAATATTGTATAATATGGGTCCAAGCACAGATCCTTGGGGAACACCTGCTACGATTTTATGGGGCTCAGAACACACATTTCCGATGTAAACTTGCAAGTATCTGTCAGTGAGGAAGCTATTAATTAGCAAATTTAAATAACTAGGGAAGTTAAATTTTAACATTTTGTATATTATTCCCTCGTGCCAAACTGTGTCGAAGGCTGACTGAACATCTAGCAGCACCAGACCAGTTGATTTTTTGTTAGATAAATTGGTTTTGATGTGCTTAGTAATTCGAGTGATCGCGTGGAGGGTGCAATGTTTAGCTCTGAAACCAAATTGTATGTCTGGAAGTAGTTTATGTTCTAACAGAAATTTCTCAATCTTTGCTTTTATAATTTTTTCAAGTATCTTACCCATTATACACAACAGACTTATAGGTCTGTAGCTTGATGGATTATCTGATGGTTTTCCAGGTTTCGGTACTGGTATGGTTTTTGCAGTCTTCCAGGTGGATGGGAAATACTGTAGCCTAAAGCATGAATTAATTATATGGGTTAGATAAACCATGCCCGTGCGGGGTAGATATTTTATGCAACAGCTTGGAATACCATCTATGCCAGGCGCTTTTGAGTTTAGGAGGTTTCTAGTGAGTTTTTTCACGTCGATAACCTTAACCAAGGGTACGTCTTGGGTTATGGTATTAGATGCGAGGAACTTTTTAACAGTATTCTTAACTTCGGTTTCTGTTAAAGGGTCGCTGTAATTTTGTGAAACTAAGTTATTCTCAGCAAATTTTGCTAGGAATAGCTCTGCTTTTTCCTTACATGTCATGTACCTAATGCCCTGATGTTTAATAACTGGTAGTGGTCGTTTCCCCTTTTTAATAATTTTCGCTACCTTCCAGAAGGTTTTAGAAGATTTTTTCATACTCTGTAATAAGTTGTTCCACTGTTTGTTTCTTACCTTAGTCATTTCTTCGTGAATGCATTTGTTGTATTTTATCATATATTCTCTGTGTATTGCTAATCGTGAGCGTTGCCATGCTCTGCGCATTTTATTTCGCTCACGGATCATACCTAAGATGTGGTTTGGTATCTTGATAGAATACTGCGTTTTTGTCACGCATTTGGGAACGGAATAATCAACTGCTCTTTTTATCAAGTTTGTCATATAATCTATCATGTCATTGATTTGGAGAGTGGTATGAATATTATTGAGTGAAAAGGAATTTAGATAGGATCGTAGATTGGTTTGTATGTAAGATTGATATTTTTTCCAGTCAGCCCGTTTATAATTGTACGGAATAGAATTGTCGCTTGGGGCTTTGTTTAATATTTCTAGCATAACCGGTAGATGGTTAGAAGATAGTTCATTCATAACAGAAGGCTGAGTAAGGATGTCAGGTGAATTTGTTAGGAATACATCAAGTATTGAGGGATTTGCTCTTGTGTTAGTTGGTATGAACGTGGGATCTGGTGGATAGAGCATGACATAAGGGATGTTTGGAAGCAATTCGTGGAGAGTATTTCCCCAGGCGTTTGCTCGTAAACAGCCCCACATCTGGTGTCTGCAGTTGAGATCACCACCGATTAAGCAAGGGTCTGGGATTCTTGTGAGTTTTCGAAGATCTGCTCTCAGCTGTCTTCTCTTAATATCATTAGAAGAACCACCAGGAAAGTAGACAGAAAATAATTTAAACTTGACGTCATCTTCGAGATATATCTCAACCCCAATTGTTTCGATAATTGATAGATTTAATGACGGAAGAAGGTTGTGACTTAATCTTTTGTCTATTACTATTGCAACACCTCCTCCTTTGGACGTTTCTCTATCCAAGCGATGGCAAAAATAGTTTGGATTTGAAAAGGAAATAGTTGGATTTAACCAGGTTTCTGTCACAAGGGCGACATCAATTTTGTGGCTTATCATATAATTGAAAAATTCTATATTTTTTTGCCGGATTGATTGGGCATTCCATGTAACTACCTTAAGATTACTACTTGCCATTATATAAATACTTGATTGCTACTTGAGTAATAACATTGAATTGTTCGAACCTATCTTTGCATACTTTTAGGCTACTAACTATTTCATTTGTCAAACTAATTATTTCATTTTTGTATACTACATTGCTTATTGTATTCTCCTTAACATACCCTTTCATTTGATACCCATGTTGAGGTGGTTGTGAAGAAAGTGGTAATCCGGCCTCTTGAGACGGCCGCCATGGATCTAAAGATATATTTTGTATACTACATTGCTTATTGTATTCTACTTATCATACCCTTTCATTTGATACCCATGTCGAGGTGGTTGTGAAGAAAGTGGTACCCCGCCCTCTTGAGACGGCCGCCATGGATCTAAAGATATATTTTGTATACTACATTGCTTATTGTATTCTACTTATCATACCCTTTCATTTGATACCCATGTCGAGGTGGTTGTGAAGAAAGTGGTACACCGCCCTCTTGAGACGGCCGCCATGGATCATTTTAGTTTCAATAGCGTCATGGCCTACCTATTGTTTGACAGCTGCGTAAATTTGATATTTTCATGAAATGTAATGATTCAATTTAATGACAATTTTACATTTGTCAAACAATAGGTAGGCCATGAAGCTATTGAAACTAAAATGAAGTGAAAATTCCTAAAATTACCATTTTTGTTTGGATTTTGCAGCTGTTTTTTTGGTTAAAGGTATAAAAAATAGCCTACGACCTATTCTCAGACCTACCAAATATACACAAAAAATTTCATGCAAATTGGTCAACCGGTTTCGGAGGAGTACGGTAACAAACACTGTGACACGAGATTTTTATAGATATAGATATATATATATATATATATATATATATATATATATATTGCCGGCCAGAAGTATTTACTTGGAACCGGTCGTCGCGTAGCACGAATACCAGGATGCGACAAGTTATGTTCCGAATCGAACGCGAACTTGCGTAAAGCAGCTGGTATGTAAGGACGCGGAATACCCGTACTAACTTCACACCATACCTGTTGTTTTGTAAATGGGATTGGCGTGAGTATTAGTTTTACTTTAGAGCCTTTGCTGGGGAACTCTTGGAGGTTTTGCAACTCTTTGTCATCTTTTTGAACTTGAGATAATGTAGGCAAGTCAAATGTGACGGAGTCGACGTTGTCGGTTGTGAGGGAGCGGGGGAAATAGTCTGCGACAACGTTTTGTTTACCGGATACATGACGGATGTCTGAAGTCAATTGTGAAATCAGGTCCAAATGCCTGGTATGTCGTGGGGATCGCTCGGTTTTTGTGTGAAGTGCGCGCACTAATGGTTTGTGGTCCGTATAGACCACGAAACTGCGTCCTTCGACGAAATAGCGGAAATGTTTGATAGCTGCATAGATGGCGAGTAATTCGCGATCGAATGCAAAATATTTTTGCTCCGCTGGTGACAACTTTTTTGAGTAAAAAGCTAAAAATTGCCACCGCTGACCGTTAAATTGTTCCAATACTCCTCTAATTGCGAAATCGGAAGCGTCAATAGTTAAACTATACCTGGCATTCTCGAGTGGGTGGTTCAACAATGTTGCCTCTGCCATTGCTTTCTTAATCTTGAGAAATGCCTCTTCGCATGCTTCAGGCCAAGGAAATGCTTTGTCTTTCATGGCACGAGTGCAATTGAGAAGATATCTCACATACTCGTTTATTGGTACCGACATTTCAGCTAAGTTAGGGATAAATCGGTGATAAAAATTCACCATTCCTAAAAATTTCTGAACTTGCTTGACTGAATTCGGTGTCGCGCGGTCCACTATAGCCTTAACCCGATCCGCTGATGGTAGTATTCCATCTCTTGTGATATTGTGGCTAAGGAAGTTGATCTCAGGTACCCCGAAAACGCATTTTTCTAATTTAATTGTCAAACCAAAGCTATCTAGGCGTTCAAAGAGCTGGTTTAGATGGACCCGGTGTTCCTCCTCTGTTTTACTTGCGATGAGAATATCATCTAAGTACACAAAGACGAAGTCCAGATCCCTCGCAACTTCATTAATAAACCTTTGAAAGGTTTGGGCAGCATTACGTAATCCGAATGGCATGCGGGTGAACTCGTATAAACCAAACGGCGTAATTATCGCAGTCTTACTAACATCTTCTGGAGCGACTGGTATCTGGTGATAAGCACGTACCAAATCCACCTTTGAGAAGATTGTGCATCCGTGTAAATTCACGGAAAAAGTTTGTATGTGTGGGATAGGATACCTATCCGGCACAGTGACTGCATTAAGTCGACGGTAGTCGCCGCATGGTCTCCAATCATGTGAATCCCGTTTAGGGACCAGATGAAGTGGAGATGCTGCGGTTGACGACGATGGCCGACAAATACCCATTTGAATCATATGTTCAAATTCCATTTTTGCTACTTTAGGCTTCTCCGGATGAAGTCGCCTAGCCGTAACGAATAGTAATTGCCCATTAATAACAATGTGATGTTGCACATTGTGTTTAACCAGTAGGTTGAAGTTGGGAGGTTTTGTTAACGAAGGATACTTCATTAACAGCTTTTTATAAATACCAATCAATTTGTATTTTTTGGACTCGGGCTGATAGTCGACTGTGGAACACACATTAATCCTAAGATTGTTGCATGTGTCGACTAAAGTCGATATTTAAAATCAACAAACTTCGTTAAGAAGTCAGCACCGAGTATAGCCTTTGCAATTTCTGCTATTATAAAATTATGAACAAATCTTCGGTGTAGACCGAGATGCAGCTCAACTAATTTCGTGCCGAAAGTGCGGATTACTGTTCCGTTGGCCGCTCGCAAAAGAAGATTTGGACACCCATTGTGTCCTGGAAATGACATTGCTGGGACAAGAGAAACGTCCGCGCCAGTATCAATTAAGAAATCGATACGATTGTTTGAATCGCGGACGAAGAGTCGATATGAGCGCCGCCATTTATGCCCACTCGACGTTGGTGCGATCCCCTGATCCCTTTTTTTTTTATTTAAATTTTGAGTTTTGTTGTAGTTGCAAGTGGGTTTGCATTTGGTGGCTCTTGCACCATGGGTTCTATGGTACCAACAAATCGTTCCCTCCTGCTTGTTTGTTCTCGCTGGCGATTCGGCGAAAGTCACTCTTTTACCTTGTCTCGACCTGTCCCTCCGACTCGGCGTACGGCTACGACTTCGCTGCGAACTTGCTTTTGAGCCCGGGCGCATACTCAAGACTAGTCGCTTCAAGTCGTCCATGTCCCGTTAAAGTGAGTCCAGCGTCGCTTGTTGCCGAGGTCTTGACTCACGAGGTCGTGCAGCCTGGGCAACAGATGCGTAGGACGTACCGGAATGCGGGAGTACTTTCCACACGTTGTCAGCTTGCTTTACCTGTTCTTCAAAAGTTTTGTCTTTTACCCCCGCCAATGTAACTTGTATAGCCAACGGAAACCTGCGCTCCCACAGCCTAGCCACGAGGTCTGCCGACATCACTGTACTAGAACCTGCTAATGCTTGTAGGGAACGAAGAAATTCTGAAGGTTTCCTGTCCCCAGGTTCTTGCATGGAAAGTAATTGTTCCAAGCGCCTGGCCTCGGATAAACCATATTTCTCTAGGAGGACTGTTTTGACCTCAGCCCATTTTGCATCTTTACCCTGACTAAGGATGCGCATGACTGATCTTACTGCCTCTTTCGGTAACATCGGTATAACGTGAAGCAGCTTGGTGGAGTCTGCCCTGATTCCTGCCATACCGAATTGTGCTTCTGTTTGGCAAAACCATGCTGCCGGGTCATCCAACCAGAAGTTGGACAAAGTTATGTTTCGTGCTGTAACCTGTTTCGGATGGTTCTACCATATCTGCATCTAAATCGAAATTCAACAGATCATCTACCGACAAGTCCTTGTCGTTCATATTATATGCTTTTAATTTAAACAAAACCGAAAGAGGAACCAAAAGAAAATTAATAAACGACCTTATCGCTTCACACTTTTCAGTAAAATAACTAACTTATAGTTCAATTTGCCACAGGAACGAAAACAAAGTAAATAATATGTTATCATATGTAATATAATAGAAAAAAATAAGTTTAGGAAAATCAAATTTGAAAAAAAAACTATGAGCTAATTTTATTTCTAGAACAAAAAAAAATATAATCAATCCAGAAAATCTGGACCACTTCTTTATAGTTCCAATTGAAATTGTAGCTCCACAGCACACAGGTCCGTTATATTTTCTTTTAAAACCTTCTTCTGCAACATCAAAAATTCTTAATTCTAAACTTATCTCTCATTTCTGCTAAATTTCTTCCTATTCAGCGACGGGGTCGCCAATAATGTGTTCTCCTTCCTTATGGGGGCATCAATTTTTTTTTTAGTTTTTAAAAAGCATTTTTATTTATTACCTTACTATCTACCTTTATATAAATTTAACTAATGCTTAAAGTTAATTATTCTAGCCTATTTTAAACTATCTAATTTACTGGCCCTCAACAGGCACTCTAAATTAATCTATATCTTAAAATTTAACTTATGCCTTTCAGCTAAGACTTATCTAATATTTATTTTTATTTTATAGAAAAAAGAAAAGGTCTTTATAATGTCTAAGAAAAATTTGAAAAAAAAAAAAACTTAGATACTATATTTATTTTATATAAAAAGAATCTTAAAACTATCTTAATCTACTCTTTTCTAACACTATCTGGGCGGGGGGCAGCGGAGATAAAATCTTCTCGGGTGACTCCCGCCCAGGCTACGGGTTTCCATCTACATCTATACCCGCACCCTTACCCTAAACTTACTTAAATCTAAATGTATTACTAGGTAAAAACTAGAACTAGATCCTATTTAAGCCCTAAGCTAATCACTAAGTCTAAATTTAAAACTAAACTGCCTTATGTGTGGCGATTTTAAGGCGAATACGCAACAATTACTCTTCCTCCAACCACCAGAACCAAGTGCTGGCATTGGAGGCATCTTTTTTATCTCTTTTTGAAATTTTTGTATTGAACCTCAAGAGATCCTGAACATTTATATCCTCTTCGCTAACAGTGTATCGTTTGTCACATGCCCTGCGGAACATGTGGTAGAAGAGAGGCATTCCCGATCTATCTTAGACCAATCTTTTAGAGTCCAGGTAGACAAATGCCTCTGGAGGAATAAAGCCGCGTTCACAGGCTGTTTTGTGGTATCTTGCGTTCGGGTAGAACGCTCCCCGAATGAGAGGATTGTCGCTCTCCATCGCTCTAGAAATATGTCTTCGAATCAACTTGATTATGAAGTTGTCGATCCTATTAACAAATGCCTTATCATAGAGAACATTGTTGGCGTGAAACTTAGTGAAGCCAGATTCGGGTGTTCGATACAGACTTAAGCACGCCCTTAAGCATTGTCTTTCGAAAACCCAAAGCTTTTCCATATAAAAAGGAGATATGTTGAACCATACTGGGCAACCATATGTTAAAATTGGTCTGACCAAGGCTTGGTAGCAGATCACTTTGACCCGTGGGCTTAGGTGTCTGCTATAAAAAAGCCTTTTCGTCATATGAAACGCCTTGTTTGCCTTGGCCAGAGCAGCACTTATGTTTCTATTGAAGTATAAGTATTGATCCAGCCAAAGCCCAAGATATTTTACTTCCAATTTTTTTTCTAATGATTGTCCAGCATTATTCGAAATTTTGAGGGCACATCGCTAGAAGCTTTGTTTAAAGGAGTCCGGAAAAGGATCGTTTCGCATTTGCTAAAATTGATTTTCAACTTCCAATCATCACTATAACGTTCGATTGTCTCGAAGTCACGTTGCAGGAGCATCTGAATCACTTCAATCTTCGGCCCCGTCCTGTACACAATAAGGTCATCCGCGTATGCTAATGCCGAGCGGAGTGAACTTGTTAGGTCACTCGTAAAGATATTAAATAAGAGCGGCGAATTCACCGCCCCTTGTTGCAGACCATTTTTAATGTCGACGAACTTCTTGTTGGAAATCATATTATAAGTCGTGTATAGCTGAGGTCCGGTCATGCCAAGTCTGACCAGTTTGTAGAGGAGGCCTTCGATCCATACTGTATCGAATGCCTTCTCAAAATCGATCAGGCATGCTCCGGTACACTGGCCTTTCATGAAGTTCCAGTGTATGTCTGATACCAATTTCGACACAGCATGAATAGTGTCATGCCCTGCCCGGAATCCAAATTGGTTATCGGGAATTACCTTTTTTTCTTCAGCCCATTTGGATAATGAACTATTAATCACTATTTCGAACACCTTACTGATATTCGGAAGAAGACTAATTGACTGGAGATTTGCGGGGTTACTTTTATCTTTACCTTTCTTGGGTATTGGGTACACTACTGCCATCTTCCAGTGTTCTGGGAAATGTGCATTGTTTAACGCATTGTTAAACAATATGGTGTATATGTCTATAGCCACCAGGGTCGTCGATACGACTGATTTGTTCCGGATCCATGCCAGCAGATCTCAGTAGCTCCTCATTTGACCGCGTCCGAGGAATGCGTAACTTGTCTAATCGGTTATGTGCTTTACTCCTAAAGATTTTATATATCTGTGGGAACATGCTCGCGCTATTTGTTTGTATAGCACGAATCTTGTTGTTCCAGTACAGATTCACAGAATGTGAATGTTGAAAATCTACTTTAATAATAATTACTGTATTTTAGTTTGTACTTTTGTCACAGATTACTTTGTATTACTTACTATTCATTTCATGTTTTAATTATTAATGACGTTTGTAATTTATTCTTAAATCGAAATCTGAGGAGATCAGGCGTAAGAATTATAAGTTGTAATAAATAATAAAATAATATATTCCAGCTCCCCATTTTGAGTCTAATTTTCGACATTGGTGCCCAAACCCGGGACTAGGAACACGATAAGGAATATACCTAACGATTATTTTATTCAATTTAGCCTACGCCATTTTGAAGAATCAAATTATGGATACATGTGCCCGTGGAGTACATCGAGGAAAAATCACTAAATTAGCTAAAGTAGCCCTTAATTTCTTGAAGACGCCAGAGGCCCAAGCATCGACCAATAACTCCGAAAATTTCGATTCAATAATAGAGGAGTTGAATTCCTTTTTATCGAGATTGAGAGCCACAAAAGAAAGCCTTTCGAAGAACAACGAAGCTATTGCGAGAACCTTTAAGCCTGATGAATATCAGGCCGAAAATGAGGCTATTGCCGAGTACGAAGATAAAATTATCGATGTAGAATCACGGTTGATAAGCAGAATAAACCACTGACATATAGAATGGACTGCTTATGAGAAATTTTTCATGGCACCAATTTGTTCCATAAGCTACAAACCTTTTTTCACTCCATGTAAACACCGGAATCACTTTTGAAATTTACATTTTTTTAAATACGTACTTAAAACATTAAAATAACACAAATATTTTGTTTAAAAAAATTAATAAACACTATTTTCACTTTTTCACCTTTTAAAATGCCTTTTTTTCATTAATTTCCAAATTTTATGTGTATCTGATTTAAGTTCTTAACGCCTGTTTTAGCAACTGACATTCTGTATGTCAAAATCCGGGGGTCTATGGGGAAAAGAGCAAAAGATATAAACATCACTAGTGCAAAAGGGAAAATATAAAATCAGGTCTGATTTTACTTCTGAGTGCTTCTGTCAGTTTGGGGGTCTATGAATGAGTGCGACAACTATACTTTTGGGTGCCATCGATTTGTATGGAATAATTTCAGATGAGCAGTCCATTATTATATGTCAGTGGAATAAACCGAATAGAATATATACGAGACCTAGCCTTGTCTTCATCGAATGCCCCTCTAAAGACCAAGGAACTAGGTGTCGTAAAATTACCCCGGATGGAATTAAGAAAATTCTCCGGGGATACTAAAGAATGGCTACCCTTTTGGGAGCAATTTAAAACGTTGGTTCATGAGAACGAAGCTTTATCCGCTAGTGATAAATTTTCTTATTTGAAGTCAGTCTTATGTGGCAAGGCAGCTACTACTATTGCCGGATTCTCACCTACTGCAGAGTGCTATGACGCAGCTGTAGCCCTCTTACGTGAAGAACATGGTGATGAAGAAAAACTTATAGATAAACACATGCAGGATCTAATGTCTATGTGTCCGATTATAGCCAAAACAGATGCCCAAGGGTTGCGACGTTTATATAATACGGTTGTAACTAACACCAGATCACTTACTGCTCTAGGAATACCATCTAGCAGTTACTACGTGATGCTGAAAACAGCACTTCTACGCTGCTTGCCATCAGACCTAAGAGTCGAGTTTTATAGAAAAAATGATTCTACTGAAACAATTCAAAATAATCGACCGAACGAGAACAACGATTCAGTTTCTTCTGATTTGCCAATTGCATTGGATAAAGGTGTAAAAAGGTTACTTCTATTTATTAAACTGGAAATTGAATCATTGGAACGAGCAGGTGTGTGTGCAAGGGAATCACGTTCACATACAGTTGCTGGTAATATAAAACCTAAAACTGCTGCCAGCCTTCTGATTCCAGATAATTCTAAGAAGTTTTGTATATTTTGTGCGAATAATGATCATTTTTCTGGCAATTGTGAAGGAAAGCTCAACTTAGATGAACGAAAGGAATTGCTTAAAAGAGAAGGTCGTTGTTTTAAATGTTTTCGAAAGGGGCATACCTCACGTAACTGCGCTGCAAGAAATATACGTTGTCGTAAATGTAATGGCCGTCACATGTTCGCTTTGTGTAACCCTAAATATTCTAGGGACCAAGAGCGAATATTATTGAAGGAGAAGATGATGTCTTCAGAGAATCCAGTTGCAACAAATCTTTATTCCACAACCACCAGCTCAAAGATTTACCTACAAACTGCATGCGCTTTTGCCCTATCATCATCAACCATGCAGAGATATTGTTTAATTAGAATGGTTATTGATAGTGGAAGCCAACGTTCATACATAAGAGAAAGTGTGGCAAAAGAATTGGATTTACCTGTGATAGATCAAGTAAAAATAAAAATCTTGCCTTTTGGTTCTTCCTACAACGTTCCAGCCAAATCATGTAATCGAGTAAAAGTTTGTTTGCGAAGTTTATATAACAACGAATGTATAACCGTTATAGCAGTTGTTGTTCCTCAAATCTGCATACAAGACACTTTACCAGTTCCGAAACCAACTAATGTGAACTTTACTGAATTTACCCTTGCAGACTCTTTTCATTTAGGTAAACCAGTGGAAGGCATCTCTGTACTTATCGGTTCCGATTGTTATTGGAAAGTTGTAACAGGAGAATTTCAACGAATTACAGATTCTTTGACGGCTGTACATACCAAATTGGGGTGGACAATACAAGGGCCTGAAAGCTATGATTATATTTCTAAGAATGGTGTCACTTGTACTATGTATTCGTCTGCGTTTATTGAAGGTCCAAGTCTAAACGATGTAAATAGAATGTGGGATTTAGAAGAATTAGGTATAAAGCATCCCACCAGATGTTTGGCGAAGACGGGAGAAGAAATAAATAAGTATGTTGAGCTACAAGGTGATCGATATACTGCTTCACTACTGTGGATCCCTGACCATCCACCATTGGATAGCTACTATGAAGGAGCACGCAAGAGATTTAATAGCTTGATACGAAAGCTATCAAGAAATCCTGAGAAGTTAGAGGAATACGACGTTGCTATGCAGGAGTTAATATCTGGAAAAATTGCTGAACCAGCTATTAGTTTAACGGACAATAAGAAGTTATCGTATTATATGCCTCATCGGCCAGTATATCGATATGACAAATCAACAACGCAATTACGGGTTGTGTTTGATGCATCCGCACATTCGGGTGAGCGTTTATCACTAAACGATTGTTTGGATGCAGGGCCTAATCTTTTACCTGATATTATATCCACATTGCTTAACTTTCGATTTGGATTCATTGGTTTAATTGCAGATATCGAGAAGGCTTTTTTACAAATTATGTTGTCTACTGAGGACAGAGACGTCCACCGATTTTTTTGGTTTTCCGAACCTTTAAAAAAATGTACAGAGATGCCTCCTGTGAAAGAGTATCGCATGACAAGAGTTACGTTTGGGATAAAATGTAGTCCATTTCTGATGTGTGCTGTGATACAGAAGCATTTGACAAAAGAGAGCGCCTTAGATCCAGAAGTTTGTACACTGTTAAAAAAATCATTTTATATGGATGATCTTGTGACAAGCACGAATGATTTTGAATTTGCGAAGAAAGTGTGTAGTATGACGTGCACTATGATGAAGAGAGCTTCAATGAATGTTCGAAAATGGAACACAAATGATGCAAGATTGCGTCGTATATTAGAGACCGCATCTGAATTACCTGTAACGCAAAAGGTATTGGGAGTAACTTGGTGTACTACAAGCGATGAGCTAGCCGTTGATATAAAATCCGCTCTTGCGTTCGCTTCTAGTGTATCAGCCAGTATCATTACAAAACGAATTGTTCTTCAGATAATGGCGCATATCTATGACCCTTTAGGTATTCTTTCGCCCTTCGTCGTGAAGATAAAGTTATTCTTTCAAGATCTTTGGCGTCAGAATTTCTCTTGGGATGAACATTTACCTCCAGAGTATGTGCAGAAATGGAGTAAATGCTGTTTGGAGTTATCATCTTTAGAGGACGTCTTCATACCTAGATCCTTTTCGCCATTTGCTGACTGTGGGTTAAATCAGTGGCATATTTTTGCAGATGCTAGTCCAGCTGCGTATGGTGCTGTAGTCTATTTGAGAGCGAAGTCTGAAAGCACGGTAATCGTAAGATTCGTGTGTGCAAAGAATCGAGTGGCGCCTTTGAAGAAGAAAGAAAAGGAACAATTATCCCTGCCGAAACTTGAATTAACAGCTGGTTTGATTGCTTCTCGCCTTCTTAAATACCTGACCGAAAATACTTCACTCAATTGGAAAGAAGTATATTTATGGACTGATTCTCAGATAACACTTTGTTGGATAAGTGATAATATAAGGAAATGGAACGTTTATGTAGCTAATCGGGTTCGAGAAATTCGTCAACATTCTGCAATAGCTAATTGGCATTACTGTCCAGGTGAGCTTAATCCCGCTGATTTCCTAACTAGAGGGGTATTTGGTAAAAATTGTGCAAACTCGGAGTTTTGGTTATGTGGTCCTACTTGGCTACAGCAAGGTGTATCAAATTGGAGTGAAGCTAATGATATAGATGAGAACGACCCTCTTTTGCTTTCATCCTTAATAACTTTATCCGAAACAGGAAGCGATCGTCCTGTAGAACCTATACTTGATATAACAAAATGTAGTACCTACATGCGATTACTTAAGGTGACTGCATACATTCAACGATTTGTAAGAAGATTAAAGACAAAATGTTTAGAGCCTAATAAGTTTCTTAAAAATTCCGAAATACAGCTAGCGGAGTCTTATTGGATTAAAGAGTTTCAGCAAAGATTTTTTAAAAATGAAATAAGATCGCTAAAATTAAATAAGACTACACCGAAGGATTCTACCATATTGACATTAAATCCCATTATAGATGCTGAAGGTATTCTTCGAGTCGGTACTCGTCTTCAATGTATGGACAATCAATATGAAAATATATTTCCTGTCATATTGCCCAGATCGTGCTATCTTGCTAAATTAATTGTACTTGATGCTCATGAAAGAACTTTACATGGAGGCGTTAATATTCTTCTTTGCCGTGTACGCGAAAAGTTTTGGATTCCTAGAGCCCGACAGTTAATGAAGACTATCGTACAACAGTGTCGAGTATGCCGTAAATTATTTACCAGGCCTATTAGTCAGCCTTTTGCGCCTTTACCAAAAAGCATGTTAATAGCGTCGAGGCCCTTTGAAACTGTAGGTGTGGATTTTGCCGGTCCTTTGTATGTGAAATCTTCAGTTGATGAGTCAAAAACCGAGAAGATGTATATAATGCTGTTCACCTGTGCTGTAGTTCGTGCAATACATTTAGAACTGGTACCGAATATGACAGTAGAAAGCTGTTTAAGAGCGTTGAGACGTTTCGCTGCTCGAAGAGGACTTCCGAAAGTCATAATATCGGATAATGCCCGTACTTTTAAACGAGCTGCCAAGGAATTGCAGGTATTAGGAGACATAATTAGCGCAGAAGAGTTCCAGACATATATTACAAGTCGCAGGATTACATGGGAATTCATTGTCGAGCGCGCTCCTTGGTGGGGCGGGTTTTGGGAACGCCTCGTTCGCAGCACAAAGAATATTTTAAAGTTGACAATTGGAAAAGCTCGTATTATCAGTGAAGAGTTGCAAACAACTTTAACGGAAGCAGAATCAGTGATCAACAGTCGGCCATTAACTTACATTGGGGATGATCCAAAAGATTTGAGTCCATTAACTCCTTCCCATTTTTTGAATCCTTCAATACCAATCATTTCAGAGGCTCGTGACACTGAACCCGAAATTACTTTTGGAATTAAGCAACTTTGGAGGAAGCGTTCTAAGGTCATAAAAACATTTTGGAAAAGGTGGCGACTAGAATATGTTCAAATGCTAAGAGCTTTTCATCAGGAGAAGAAAGCGGCTGCAGGCTTCGTCAAAGAAGGAGGGGTAGTTTTATTGCATGATCCATCACTGCCTAGATTACTTTGGAAGCTGGCTTTGATTGAAAAGGTTTTTCCTGGTAGAGATGGCAAAGTACGTTCCTGTGAAATACGACTTGCAGATGGTACTCATCTAAGAAGACCTGTCCAACTACTTTACCCTTTAGAAATGACGGACGAAGTGTGTGACTCTGCAAGGGGGCCGGAGGATGTTGAAAATCTACTTTAATAATAATTACTGTATTTTACTTGGTACTTTTGTCACAGATTACTTTGTATTACTTACTATTCATTTCATGTTTTAATTATTAATGACGTTTGTAATTTATTCTTAAATCGAAATCTGAGGAGATCAGGCGTAAGAATTATAAGTTGTAATAAATAATAAAATAATATATTCCAGCTCCCCATTTTGAGTCTAATTTTCGACAGTGAATATTGTTGTTTTAAGAGATGTTGGAGATTTTTTATAACCGACTTAAGAGTTACGATCTCCGGACTCGTTCGGTCTCGAAGCTGGCGGTTAAGGGCTTTCAGTCTCGTCAACATTCGACTTTTGTATTTTTGTAATGCATCGATTGTTGCATTCCTGTAGCAGTCCGTGCTGTTCTTTTTCTTTGTTCTTGGTATAGTCTTGTCCATTGTCTGTGTGATGAGATTGTCCATATCCTTGAGATATGAATCAATCTCATAGTTGGTTAAATTCCTTGTCGTTGGAGGTACGAGTCTGTTATTCCGTATTGCCCTTTCCATAGCCTTCCCGAATCTTAGCCAGTGCATCTTTTGGTATGCAAAAGGGTGCACTTCGCAATATTCCAGAAGTTCTATGGAATCGTCCGGGACTTGTACTGTTATTTCGAGTCCGTAGTGGTCACTATCGTATGGCACTGTCGTTAAACAGTTTGTCTGTTTTGTGTTTATCCCTGGTAGCCCCATTCGAGAGTCTAGCAAGCATATATCCAGATAAGATCCGCCGCCTGGGTAGGATGGTATGTCTGTGGCGAGAAGGTTAACTTTCCGCTGGATTCTATTTCGGGCCAGGCAGTCATTCAGTTGGTTACCCCTGGTGTTAGCTGTTTGATCTCCCCATGCCGCATGGCGTGCGTTTAAATCACCGGCCAGTAAGTAAAAGTTTTGCTCCGACTCCAGTTGAAGCGTTTGAAAGAGTAAGATCAATTCCTCTATAAATAGCCTGGATTGGGAAGTTTGGAGTGAGTATGCCGCTATTATATACAACCTTCTGCCACTAGACAGAGGGATGTATATAACGCACGCTTCTAGCACCTGAAACCTCTCGATGTCCTTGCTATACACGATTTTATATTTCAGGGAGGTCTTTATTAGTATTAGTAGGCCTCCGCCTTGTATGGAATTAGGTCTATCCCGCCTAATTACCACATAATCTTTGTAATCCAATTTGTGCTTCTCACTTAGTTTAGTTTCACTAGCCAGAAGCACAACCGGATTTTGGTTCTGCAAAAGGGTTAGTAGATTCGCCCTTCTCTCGTTTCGTATCAACGAATTGACGTTCACCGCAATGACCTTTATTGTGTCTTCTCTCGGTAAAGCCATTAAGGCAGTTTACCCAAAGATAGTTTCTGTCGAAAAGAACGCAGAGTATACTAGATCTAAACGAGCTGTTTGCCGCTTAGTTGTTTCTGGAGCTGCGCGATTTGCCCTTGTATGGACAAGAGAACCGCCTTCAGTTCATTGTCTCCAGAGCTCGCTGCAGGTGCAGCTTTTGGAGCTTGTTGTTGTGTTGGCTGGGCTCCTGTCGCCATTTGGGCGAAGGACATTCCAGAGACAACGAAATTTTTGAACATTTGCGTTTTTCTGGCTTGTTCAGTCTCTAGCTGGTCTTTTCGCGCCTTGATGCGTTGCTTGAGCTCTGCATATTTAGGGCATCCTCTATAATTAGCAGGATGTCCATTAGATTTGCAGAGTACACAATACAGCTTGCTTTTATCCGCGACTTTTTCTTTTCCCAGGGGGCATTCACCTTGAATGTAGTTATTGTCACATTTCACGCATCTAAAAGCCATTTGGCAGTTAGCTGCGGCGTGACCAAACCTTTGGCATCTCATGCATTGTAGGATACCGGCTTTTTTATTTATTTTTTCCCATGTGACGACGTGGAAATTTACGTATTTAATTAATTTTAAATTGTCCAGCCGACTGTCGGGAGTCAATTGGGCAAGAAAGATTGGTAACTGTCTCTCAGAGGAACGCGAGCGCGCCGTACTAAAACGCTTTACGGCTGTAAATTGTAACTTGTCTATATTTAACGCCTGGAGGTCGTTCAGGATCTCTTGCGGGTCAGCATCCGCGTCGAGCCCTTTCAAAAGGACGCTTTGCATCTTTTCACTTTTTGTAGTGAAAGAGAAAAATTGCGTATTCGCCCTTTCAAGAATCGCTTTCATTTTTTTAAAATCATCTGACTGGCTTAAAACTAGCGCGTGTTTAATTCCGCTCAACCATTTTATGCAAAAATTGTTGTGCTTAAGCACTTGTTTAGCTAACCTTATTGTATCCGATGGCTTCTGATGGAAAATGTTATCGGCCTTTTTTGTTGTTGTTTTTTCTGGTGCTGCTGCTTTTGCTGTTCCGATTGTTTTTGTTGGTGCTGCTGCTGGGCTTGCTGTTTCGTTTCTGTTGTTCCATAGTCGACGCTGTTTTGGCTTTCGGTAGCCTAGGAAAATTTTTTTCCTTCAGTTCCTCAATAATTTGTTGTAGTTTGGCCTCGTCATCTTTGCTTTCGGTGGCCAATTCTTTAAAACTATTTCCCACGCCTTTGTATTTGCCTGGGACCGTGTCATATGACGATAATTCATCATCCGTATCAGTCATAATTACGGTGCATATAACCGGGCTTCCAGATCTGGATGCCGTTGGATTTTCTTTTGATTTTGCAGGTTTCGCTCGCTGCGGCGTAAGATTTGGCATCGTTTTGATTTTTCGGCGCCGTTTATTAACGCGACGTCGAACATTCGTCGATTCACAGCTACTTGTCACTTTATCAGTTTCTAGGTCCTTGCCTTTATTATTTTTTTCACTGGCACTAATGCCGGCGGCATTTATCGTGCCGGTGGCACTTGTTATGTCTGCTTTTAATTGAGACATGCCACTTTCGTGTACATGCTCTACACTACTTATTTCTTCCTCTATTTCTATTTTTTTATCACTTATCAAACGTTATTATCTTTGTAAATTACACTTTTTAATTTTAATTGAAAAAAAACTTTTTCACTCACTGGATTCGAACTTAAGTCACTCTGTATACCAATTTTTTTCACTACCTCTAGTCTAACACACAGTCTGTCTGCTCTTAGCAAGAGTTCAAACAAGACTCTATGGGGGCATCAATTATAACACTATTGTTATTCAGTTTGTATTTTTATTTTATTCGTCCAGTTTTTAACAATTCTTGAATATACACAATTCGAACTATATTTTATATTAACTTTCTTGGGTAAACACAATTTTAATTATAGTTTATATTAACGATATTTTACATTAACTTTAGTTTAACGATAAGGCGAATTAGTTAGTTTTTTAAAATCCAATCCAATCCAAACGTGTTAGTTTTTTAAAATCCAAGAGTGACTGACTTTTTAATTAATTGTTTTCAAGGCAATTATCAATTATTTTAATTGCCTACTTCAGACTTTTTCTTACCTGTCTCTTCTTACAAAGTCAGGTAGCAAAAAAGTAATTCATCCGTTTGTAACGAACTATGACACACGGTAACTTTGAGTTCAGGTTGGAGTTTCCTATGATCTGCACTGTACACATCTCCAAAAAGAATCCACCCCAATTAGGTGTTTTGTGCTAAAGGCGATTCTTTGGTTCCTCTTTTAAGACCATTTATTAAGATCTGAGTATATGCATCAATTCCAAGTAAAACATCAATCTTGCCGGGAATATTACAAGTTGGGTCAGCTAAACTTATTCCCTTGAGATGGGACCATGATGAACTCGGAAAAGTTCTTGTGGGCTGGAGACTAGTAAGTGATTTTAGAACATAAGCTGTGATGTAACAGGAAAATTGAGTAACGAGTGATTTTATTGGGATCACAACTTGAGCGGAACAAACCCCTGAGACGGATGTTCCAATGCCCGTTATTTTTACTGCAGTTTTACTCTTCCGTAATTGACACCTTTGGACACTTTCTTCAGTTATAAAAGAACCTTGGGAGCTTGAGTCTATGAGAGCGCGTAATATGTGAACTCCAGTTGTAGTCTCTAGCTGGATTAATGCGGTAGCTAACAACAAATCCGAAGGTTTTGGAGTTGGATAATGATGTAGAGATGTGAGACGATGTTCTGCCTGACGTTCGGGTCCTTGTTGCCTAGTATGAACTCTTTGCTGAGATAATTGTACTGGCGATTCTTGGAAAGCACCATGAAGTAATGAATGATGTCGCTCTCCACAGTGAAAGCACGATCTTGGATTGCTGCATCCTTGCGTGGGATGACTGAGTGCTAAACAATTTTTACAAATTGGCTTGGATAATACGAGATTCAACCTAGCCTGTAAGTTCATGTTCATAAATTTCTCGCACTGACGCAATGAATGACCTTTGCTGCACAAGGGATATGAAAATGACTGCCTGATATGCGAAGATTTGACTTCTCTTCTAAATCCTGATTCGTCATAACGAGTCTGCCTGCAACCACTCCTTACCATCTCCAAATTGTGAAAACGAGTATCCAAAAAGCTTAAGAGTTCATCTATAGTTTAGTTGGTATATCCTTTGCATTCGTTAATGAACGTTCCCATAAATCACGAGTCTCCATCGGAAACTTCTGTGTGAGGAGATAAATCATCATTGCATCCCACTTATCTACTTCGATACTTAAATTCCGTAATGAATGTAAACATTCATTCGTTGTGTCTAACATCTTCTTGAGAGCTTCTGAAGATTCATGATGAATCATAGGTTATGTTGTCAAAATCTGCAAATAATTATTTACTATCACACGTTTGTTGTCATATCGTTGTTCTAATAAAGGCCAGGCTGTTTCATAATTTCGCTCACATACATCCAAATGTTTAATTAATCGGGCGGCGTCACCAATTACATATGTTTTTAAGAAATGCAATTTCTGCACTCGAGGGATATTCACATTATCATGTATGAGTGTCAAAAAAAAATCTGAAAATGATTGCCATTCTGTGTAACAACCGCTAAACTTCGGTATTTCAATACGCGGTAACTTCAACGTTGAGATCTGTGTAGATCTGAGTACAGGGTCAGATATTGGGTTTTAAACTAATCTAGGTGTGGAGGGTTGGGCGGTGTCAGTATTAGAATATGAACCATCATCATTCATGCCGGATTCATCGTTGCGGATGAGTCGCGTCGCACAAATTTCCCAAAAAGAGAGTCAGCTGAACTTCGATTCATTGTTGTAGTCATAGTGTGCCGCACATTTTGTATGATTTGACAGTTTTTCAGACAATTTGCATCAAAAAAATATGATTTTTTTGACAATTTTTAAAATCCGCCGCACAAAAGTTGAAGTTGGTTCAACTTTTTTTTAGAGAGAAAAAAAAATCCCAAAAATTTCCCAAAATTGAGAAAGGTACAATTTTTCATACAAAAAGTATGCGCGCACATGAGTTCGGCGCGAATCATCCGCAACGATGAATCCGGCATCACTGTTGACCTGAACTTATCTAAAGCATCAACGAGTTCCCCGAAAAACATTGAATACAAGTTTTCCACTGTTGCAAAAACGTTCTCCGAGAAATAACTTCCCTCCTGTCTTCCTCAGTTGCATTAATTTCGATGATCTTGTTATTTGTACAAAAACTATTCCACACGGTTTTTACCACTTCTATTTTCCCGACAATTACAGCTTTCGTACGCCTATTTCTGGGTAATTTTATGTAGTTGGTGCGACATGTTTCGATTTCCTTCTTGAAGCAGATTTGTTCTGCTATTAGTTGGTTAATCGACCTGAAGTTCGGAATTTCTTCATTGCTGTTAATTACCGCACCACTAATCATTTTTTTATTTACTTTCGCGCACTTCTTACTTTAATTCGAAATACGTATATGTATATTTAATTGGTAGAAATTAGGTATTTTTTTTTAAATTAAATTTAATGCAAAATATGTAAAAAACGTAATTAATTTAAACACAAAATATTTTTATATTCTTTATTTAAAATATTGTTATCAACTAACCTTTGCTCCATGGGTATGTACTCAACTTTATCCTTCTTGCTTCGTGTTTTCCTTTTTCTTTCTTCCAATTATTTTTTTCTTTCTTGAAAAATTATTTTTTCTTTCTTGAAAAAGTTCTTTTTTCTTTCTTGAAAACTTCCTTTTCGACCGCTCAGCAGACTTGTCAGCCTTTTTAAATTCTTTTATTTAACTTACACTGTTTGTCGTCAAATCTTGGAAGTTAAAGGACATCATTCATTTTGGACCAAAAACTGAAAGTGCCGGCCAGGATAAAAATGTGTAATATTCGGATAGAACACCCAATTCCTATCATTTTTGACTACGGCACCAAATCTGTGCGCCCTTTGGTTACGGTGTTACATACTGTTAAAATACAATAAAAATGTTATTATGATGTTGTTATTTTCATACATTTGATATTTAATTATTCATACTGTGTATGTCCTTTTGATGTGCAATAAAGTGAATTCTATTCTGTATTAAGTATTTTCATCATTGATTCCTCTGGAAATAGTCAGAGAACTTGAAGGGGAAGACTTGTGGATTATAAGAGGACGAATACAATCCCGCCACATCCAAGCCAAGAAATACTATGTGTACATTGCAATAGATCGGGCAGAAAATGGTCGTCGAGCATTAGCTCATTATTACTGTACATGCAATATCGGCAAGAGGACCATTGGATGCTGCTCTTATACCATGACCATAGTCTGGTACATGGGTTATGCTGGACATGACCCATACCTCACACCACCTGCAATAGGATTAGATGATGTATATGTTAGATTAGGACAAATATAAAAGAATTAATACAATTGAGTGTTGTTTCATTTTGCTCTTTTTTACCTAAATGAATGGTAGGTACTGAATCTAAATGAGGCGCTGTTGGTATTGTTGCTTGTTTTTTCATATTTAATATATTTATCCAATTGTATTAAAATAACACATCTTAATAACATGTTATTTCACATTGTATTTTAAAAGCATGTAGCAACATAACCATGGCCATGTAGGACTGCGGTACCATCTCCACAACCTAGGACTGTCTCAAGAGACAGAATGCCGGCTCTGCTTGGAAGGCGACGAAACTTCCACATATTCTTTGTGAATGTCCTGCTCTGATCTGGCTTAGAAGAAGAATGTTTATCAGAGAGTTCTTGAGCCCTGCCCAAGTCCGGTCTTCATCAACTAAAGACCTTCTTGCCTTCATTCGGAAGGCCGATAGTCTGCTCCGCTAGTGGGGTACGTATACAATAGGCCTAACTTGGCCGCAGTGTTCACCATATGGGTTGCCCCCTCATTCCTTATAATAATAATAACAACATAACCAAAATTGGGAATTTTGTGATCTATCCGAATATTACGCTTTTTTTTCTGGCCGGCACTTTCAGAATTGGCCCAAAAATGTATGGAACGTGAATGATGTCCTTTGACCCACTTCCCGGTTTCGGATAGAGCTGAAATTTTGCATACACGTTTAGTTTGGATGACAATGCAATCTGGCCATTTTGTAAAAATATCAAGATGGCGGTTCCAAAATGGCGCCCGATTTTTGAAATTGTGCCACTGTTTGTCGTCAAATCTTGGAAGTTAAATTTGACCCACTTCCCGGTTTCGGATAGAGCTGAAATTTTGCATACACATTTAGTTTGGATGACAATGCAATCTGGCCATTTTGTAAAAATATCAAGATGGCGGTTCCAAAATGGCGCCCGATTTTTGAAATTGTGCCACTGTTTGTCGTCAAATCTTGGAAGTTAAATTTGACCCACTTCCCGGTTTCGGATAGAGCTGAAATTTTGCATACACGTTTAGTTTGGATGACAATGCAATCTGGCCATTTTGTAAAAATATCAAGATGGCGGTTCCAAAATGGCGCCCGAATTTTGAAATTGTGCTCCGCGGCCCTCTGATATGGGAATCAAATGAAAGGATATGACAGGTAGAACACAATAAGCTATGTGGCGTCATTCCAAATTCAAAATGGCGGCCAACACTTACACTGTTTGTCGTCAAATCTTGGAAGTTAAATTTGACCCACTTCCCGGTTTCGGATAGAGCTGAAATTTTTCATACACGTTTAGTTTGGATGACAATGCAATCTGGCCATTTTGTAAAAATATCAAGATGGCGGTTCCAAAATGGCGCCCGATTTTTGAAATTGTGCTCCGCGGCCCTCTGACATGGGTATCAAATGAAAGGATATGACAGGTAGAACGCAATAAGCTATGTGGCGTCATTCCAAATTCAAAATGGCGGCCAACACTAAATTGCGGAAAGCTTATAATAGACTAAAAAGTAGAAAATATAACCGATCAACTTCCAATTTTGCACACACTCGTAGTTCGGGTGGTTAATGCGTATGAATGATGAGATGAATACTTGAGTTAAGGGTGAGTTGATAATAAAGAAAAACGTTACAAAAAATCACAAACAAACACAGAGATGCTGCTGTCAACTAAATTCAACTACTCAAATACTGAACTCATGTCCGTATGCATAATTTCAACTAAACCCAGGTAGTAGAGCTGAGTCGAGTTCAGTCAACCTTAACCCAACTCGACTCCCGTTTACATGTAGTTAGACTTGGGTTCAACTTGAGTTCAACTCATCATGTATAAGTACTAAATGCAATCTGACCTTTTTGTAAAAAAATTAAGAAGACGGTTCCGAGATGGCGGCCGTTTTTGCAATTATGTTCCACCGAGCCCACGACATGGGTATCAAATGAATACAGTAAACTGTGTGACGTAATTTTAAATCTAATAGAATTGCCATCATAAAATGGCGGAATACATATAATAAACTAAAAAGTAGAAAATAAAATAAATGGTTAAAAAAATTTTTTAAAAAAAATTCTTTTCATTAACTAAAAAATGTACTGAAAAGTAAAAAATAAAAAATATTTTAAAGAAAGCGGGAAATTTCAATTTTAATGAAAAAGTTAATTAAAAGAATGGCGCATTTTTCATCAAAAAATGTTGTTAGAATTTGAAATTAACAAAGCAAAAAATTGAGGGTTATTGTAAATCTCTCGCGATTTACAGTTATATTTTCAATTTTTGATGAAAAATGCGCCATTCTTTTAATTAACTTTTTCATTAAAATTGAAATTTCACGCTTTCTTTAAAATATTTTTTTATTTTTTACTTTTCAGTACATTTTTTAGTTAATGAAAAGAATTTTTTTTAAAATCTTTTTTAACCATTTATTTTATTTATTATACGCTGACTCAATCAACTAATTACATTTATTTTATATAGTGTATTTCTCCAGGTGTTTTTGACGTGACAACGTCTATTAAATCGGTTTAAGATAGGACGCGCGTGTGAAAATGTCCCGCACACAAAAAAAAATTTGCTTCGAAATATATAATAATTTATTCATTGAGAAAATAATACAAAACGTAATAACAGACGTTGTCACGTTCAAATTAATAGACGTTGTCACGTTAAAATACGGACATGATACTTCACATCCAAGACCATTAATTTTTTTGGGGTTGTTTTGAACTTGAACACGGTGTAAGTTTTCTTAATGACTTATCTTAAATAAATCGACGATTAAAGATAGCTTTCAAGGAGATGGTGAAACTAATGAATCAGTACGAAATTGTTGATAAATAAAAAGAAGAAAATTTTGGATATTTTAAATAAAGCGAGAAAGAAATGCTATGTAAAATGCTTTAATTTATTTAGTTTTGGTAAACAAAATCCCTACTTTACTTATTTTTTTAGATAGGGAAAAGGAGGAGCACTTAGATAAAAGGAACATATTACTATTATTTAAATAAAAGAATTGTTCAAAAATTAACATAATTCGAACATTAAACGTTAAGTCTGTCCATTTTTAAGTTGTTGCTCTAAGGAAATAACTGTCGACTTTAAATTTCAATCAATTTTTTAATAATGTTTTCACGTTAAGCCCTTATGACACTCACTTTTTTCGGCTGAAAAATCTGCTAGAAAAACCAATTATACGAAAAAGGTAGAGAGTTTGCGAGAAAAGGATAACATAAGCTTAATAATTTTTGTAATAAGCTCACACACCCATACACACTTAAAAAATCAAGAGCTGTCAAAAAATATTGAAAATTTTCTTCATATTTCCCAGCTGAACTGCTAGAATATATATGGCAATTCCATTTTTCCATTCCAATTTTGTCAAATTTGTTTTTCACTCACTCCAATTTAAATTTCCTATGTTAACATCACGGCTCACTCTAATTAGCAGATTTTTCAGCCGAAAAAAAGTGAGTGTCATAAGGGCTTTATGCAGAGTTTACAATTGCAAACCTTTTCTTTGTGAAACGCGCTCGGCAAAATTTTAGCTTTTACCCAAATTTGTTGCTGAAAGCAGATCCAGACTACGAAATAAAAAAATTGAGGCTAACGTTAACGGAATATAAGGCCGCTATTACATTAGGATGCCATGGCAGCGTAGCCAGCAACGTAGCCATCTGGAATATGTACATTTGCATTATGAGTATTAGACCTGGCGACGGCCTGGCCACGTATCCAGAATGGAAGCGTGGCCATAGCGTTCACATATCCCAGATCTATTTGGTTACGTCGCCGGTGAATTTTTTTACTCCGATTAGCTGTCACTTTGGGGTCGTCCATAAATTACGTGAGGTGATTTTTGCGATTTTTCGACCCCCCCTCCCCCCTTGGTGAGATATCGTGAGATTTATCTCGGCCCCCCCCTCCCCCCCTAATCTCACGTGAGATTTTTCAAATTTAAAAAAATCTCTAGTATTTACATTAAAAATACGTACAGCAAGACGGGCCTTTCCTTTGGAAAATCGCGTATAAAATCCGTGTACGTAACCTTATTTAAATCTAGTGAAAGGCGTGTAAAAAGTTCATTTGGGTGGATGGGGGGAGGGGGGCGTTCGGAGCGTGTTACTTGGCTCGTACTCTGCAGCCCAATTTACACACAGTTCAACGGCAGGCCGTGACCTGAAGGTTTTCGCCTTGAGGCCAAGTATTACTATACACTGACCGGCCGCCAACTGTATGGCCTGACGTTCAAGAATGCCTACAGTTCAAGAAAGCTCACAAAATCGCATTTATCGTCAGTTCGGGCCTGAAGATCTGAACTTCTATTTACTCTCGAGCCGTGAATTGACGGCAAGAATTCACGCCGTATGCACTCGTAACGGAAAGCAAGGCGCGAGCTAAGCGTGAAAATCTTCCACACTAGCGTTCGCGCTTGTTTGCGGGTGTTCACGACGTGAGACTGGAGCCGCCTTGAAGCTTTCGTTGAGGGCATGGACTTTTTTGAATTAATAACCTGCAATGTTAAGCAGTCTTTTCGCCTGCATGTCTGTGGGGAATCATGATTTCATCTGCATGCCACGGCCTGTCAGGTGGATACCTGAAGTATTATCCCTCAGTTAGACTGAGTCAAGCTTAGTCGTGCCGGTCGACCTGGGGTGGTAGAACGTAAGTTGTTTCAATCAACCTCTTCTTAAAAAAAATTCAAGATTTTTGTATGGAGAGGTCGATTGAAACAACTTATGTACGTGCTACCACCCCTGGTCTGACAGGCCACTGCCTACCAGCGGCCTGTAAGTGAATGGGGGTCTTTAGTGGAGAAACATGTTCTACCTAATTTAACCCAGTTTTCTTGCCATTTTACACTGTTTATTTAAAAAAAAATAATTACGTGATATTTGTCGAGATCCCCCCTCTCCCCCACGTAGGATTTGGTGAGATTCTGCTCGACCCCCTCCCCCCCTAAACGGCTCACGTAATTTATGGACGACCCCTTTCCGTATTTTATTTGTTTTTATTGTTTTGTTGGAATGGAACTTTTCGATACGGAAAGATATATTTTAAAAGCAGACCGGCGATTTTCCTCAGAGGAATATTCAGATAGGGTAAAAAAGAAATAGGGTGTACCCAATAGCGCCTTTTATTCCTTTTCAAACCTCTGATGCCTTTTTGCGACACAAATACCACAACATTTTTTCTTTGATTTCCATTTTAAAAATAACATCTGACATTGGCATCTCACATTGGCCGCTGCATTTGGCAACTTGTAAAATTTGATGTAGCCATAGTTACGTTCCTGGCTACGCTGCCATGGCATCCTAATGTAATAGCGGCCTAACGCTCCAAACAATGTTATGTTTTACTTAGTTGAGAGGAGCATACATACCTCTAAAGATTGATGAGTTAAAAAGAAAATTAGAACAATCAATATATTAGCTGGTAAAATAAAGTCCAATTAATTAACATTGAAATAACAATTTTTTTTATGTGGCAGTGCTAAGCTCAGGAGTCACCCTTTGTACTACCAGTCCGTCATGTCATTTGTCATGTCATGGTGCAATGTCTAGCAGTAAGCTTAGTACGGGAGGGAGGGTGGGGGAATAGGTTGATTATAAAGGTACGGGGGGGTATTGAAGAAGGTGGTGATGAACCCTGCTTTTGAACTCTTGGATGTTGTAGGAGTTAGGAAAAACTGACTGCGAGATATTATTCCACAGTCGAGTTGTTCTATTTACAAACGAATTCATATCTTGTTGAGTGCGTGAAAGGGGGAGTTGCAGGTGGAGGGAATAAGACGAGTGGGCTAATCTGGTGTTACGGGTGTAGGATTGCCGTGGAGGCAGGAGAGCTTTTAGCTCGGAGGAACAGTCACTATGAAAGTAGCGATAAAATTTTGTCAGTGTTGCTACATTCCTACGGTGGCTCAAGTGGTCGATGGTGGAGCAGATGGTGTCGCCATCAATTAGTTTAAGGGCCCTTTTTTGGACCTTATCTAACCAGGCTAAGGTGGTTATTGGAGCGCCGCCCCAAACGATGGAGTTATATTCGAGAAGAGGCCGAATGTAGGATTTATAAATAACAGCACGGGCCGATGGCTGGAGGAGGAACTTGCACCTCTTACGAAATACCCAGCACTGAGATACTTGTTTGGCGATTTGGAATATGTGGTCATTCCATCGCAAGTCTTTGGCTAAAGTCACGCCTAAGATGTGTAGAGATGGGTCGGCCTTTAGTACCACGCCATCCACTTTCAAGGATGGTGAGGTGTTGATCTTTTCTGTGAAATAAGACAGTACTTGGTTTTGGTGGGGTTGAATTCAACACGATTTTTCTCTCCCCACTCTAGAATGAGTTCAATGTCATTATTAATAGAGTTGAACATTAGTTCACGATCATCAAACCAGGGGCCGGTTCGTGTATGTAGAAAACGAAAATTTTTTTTCGTCTCGGGTTCGCGTAAGTTGAAAAAATTGAAAATTTTCGCCTGAAGCCGACGAAAGGCACTCGAAAGGTCTTGGGTTATCGAGTTCTTGCATTATTATGAGTAATAATTTTGAAATATTAAGTTAAACTTTTATAAATTTCATATGGTAATAATTTTTTAAAATTGTAAATCTTAAGAGCACAAGCACAAGATTTCAAAAAAAGTTCCATTCAAAAAATATAGATATTCTTTACAAAAATATTTTTTATTTTATTTTATTCAATCAACACAAAACAAGATTTGTCAAACATTTATTTTTTGTTTACAAACTCAAAAAATGTGTTCTTGCAGAAATGTTTTTATTTTTATTTTATTGTTGTTGTTGTTCATTGTTAACTAGCAAGGGCTAGTGTACCCTATAAGGGTCCTTTAATGATCCGAGCCTTGCAGCTTAGTTAACCACGAATTTTTGATGTGAATTTTTATTTTATTCAATCACAACACAAAACAAGATGTAATTTAAAAAAAACACTGCTTGTTTATTCAAAAGAACAACAATAATACTTGAGCTATTGACAGTTTGTTCATAAAGTTGTATCTTTTTACAGCGGTTATTGCAACATTTTTCGTATTTGAATATTGTGGTTTCTTTCGAAGGCACGAAAATTTTTCTTTCGACCTACGCGAACGCTAAAATTTTTAGCGACAAAATTTTTCGACTTCAAATTTTTTTCGACCCAGGATCTGGCATGAGTCTGTCCTGTATCTAAGCTGTACGAGTAACGTAAAGTACCGTCGTCAGCGAAGCTGAGAAGTGGGTTGGAGGGGACTGAAAGTAGGTCATTTATAAAAATGAGAAATAGGGCCGGTGATAAAATTGACCGCTGGGGGACTCCCGCAGAGATGGGGTGGGATTCAGATTTGACGCCGTCCAATACTACCTTAATTGAACGGCGGAAAGGAAACTCTCAACCCACTTATACAGAAGCGAGTCAATTCCAATAGCTTGGAGTTTAGCTAACAAGGCTGAGTGCCATACTCTATCAAAAGCCTTGGAGATATCCAAAGCAACCAAACTGGATTCACCAGACCCATGCAAACTTTGATGGAGGTGCTCTGTAAGGCAAACTAAAAGATCACCAGTGGATCTTTTTTGTCGGAAGCCGTATTGTTTGTCGTTGATAAGTTGGTTGGATTCTAGATATCCCATTAGCTTTTTGTTCATTATCGTCTCCATGGTTTTGCAGAGATTAGAAGTAATTGCTATTGGGCGGTAGTTGGAGGGGTCGCTGGAGTCACCTTTTTTCGGTATGGGCTGAACATGAGCAATTTTCCAAGAATCTGGATAAACTCCGGAGAGGTATGATAGGGCAAAAAGTTTGCGCAGAGGTTTAGCCAAAGGTGAGGCGCATTGTTTTAAGACGATGGGGGGTATATTATCGGGTCCAGTGGATTTATTGGCGTCGAGCTCTTTGAGACACGTGTACACCTCGCGAGTCCTGAAGAAAACCCTGGGCATTAAATGAGCATTGAGCTCGAGAACCGGGGGGTAGCGTATTTGTTTCGGGTAGAGAATAATTTGATGAAAACAGAGATGCTAGTAAATCGGCCTCCTTCTCATTGTGGATAAGTGAAGGAGTTGTGGATGAAGTGAAATTCTTCTTAATGGAGCTTACCAAGGACCAGAAGTTTTTGCTACCAGAAGTTGCGTTAAGGAGTTTACTTCTCAACTTGCTGTCAAATGAATTTTTGACATTCCTGATGGTGACTTTACAGGAATTTACAAGTTTTATATATTCTAGGCGGAGCGATTCACTCGGTAAACTCTTGTATGCTCGAAAAGCGGCTTCTTTGTTTCTAATTGCGTTCATACACTCCTGATTAAACCATCTGTTGGGCCTAGGCTTCACAGATTTGTTAGAATGAGGAATGAATAAATGCATTCCTGCCTGAATGATCCTGGTGATACGGATAGCGACAGAGTTGTTTTTGGTTCGGAAACACTGGTACCAGTCAGTGGCTTGGAAATAATGAATAAGTCCCAGCTAATTGGCCTTCCCATAATGCCATACAGTTCTTCTGACTGGTTTGGGAGGGGTGGGAAATTCGAAAGGGAAGCTGGCACTGACTAAGCAGTAGTCCGAATTGCCGAGAGGTGAATCTACTTCGTCGGAGTACCTCGCTGGATGTGAGGTAAGAAAAAGATCAAGGAGATAGGTTCCTTGATCAGAAACATCCGGGACTCTCGTGGAATGATCCACAATTTGGTGTAAATTATTGGTGTCTGCAAAGAGCATTTGAGTAAGTCAGACGCTTTACATTGTGAACATTGAAATCACCCGCAACAATGATTTCACACTCAGGATTGGATGATAAGAATCCCGAGATCTGTTCAGAGATAACATCAAATGATGAAGTTGAAGCTTCGTTACTTATGTTAGGGCTTCTGTAAAGGAAGCAGAAGAATATGACGTGGCTTCGGAAGATGATTTTAATCCAAAGATAATTAAAATCTGAAGTCGTGCTTGAATATATTAAGTCATTATCGGGTGATATTTGGGTTTCACTAAGTGCGAAGATTGGGGGTTTATAATTCAGTAAGTGGCACTCAAATTCATAATTCAGTAAGTGGTACAAACGAGAAATTCGCATGAAGTCCACGAATGTTACAGACGTCAATAGCAAAGCTTGACCTGTAACGGGACTTCGGTTGCGCGGGTTCAATCGCCACATTCTTAGAGATATTTTCCGGAATTACATTTGCCGCATCCATCAGAGGCAATGAAATTTACCGCGTCAAAGTGTTATGCCTTTTGAGACGGGACAAATTTCATCGACCGTTAGATTTTGGCCGCGACACGTGCAGGTCCGAGAATCGAGTGAGGAAAGGGAGCAAGGGTACTTACTTGTGCGTCGGTCGCGAGTCTTGTCTAGTAAAGGGTGATGAAGCCTTGCCGTTAGACTGCGTCGATTGTGTTGTTGTTTTGTTTTTCTTTTTGTCAACACTTTTTCACTTCACTTTTTTGTGTTTTGTGAGATAAGAAATAAGATAAGTATACATAAACTTCATCTAAAAGATGAGGAATAGCTAATGCGAAATTTGGAGAAGCCAGAAAAGACTGACTGTCGTGGCGGTGATAAAACACTAAAGCCAGAATATGATTCATTAACTAAAATCAGAACTTTCCTGGAGGAAGGAATTCAGAAGTGAATTTAAGCGCAATTAAAAAAAAGCCATAACGTTAGTTCACTGATATATAATATTATTCCTCCAAATAATATATAATATTATTCCTCCAAATAATATATAATATTATTCCCCCAATAACAAATTATGGTTTCACATTTTTCTTTAACTAGATTTTTTTTCAGTTTCTGTAGCTTATTTGCTAGAGGGAATAGAAACAGTGCAATTCTAAGGTAGATAGTCATGTTTTCTAATACAATTGATTGCAAATTAGTATTTAACTTTTATTTAAACTGTTTAATAATTTCTAAATCATCTGCGTGTAGCTATACTTTCTCTAAATGATGAATATGTACGTATGTAAAGAGCATAATGATGAAGCTGTTGTTGCATAATTTTCAGCTTCCATTTTTTTCAATGATTTTTCTTGTTAAATTAATATTACTCTATGCAGTTCAGGGGCGGATGGGCCATACGACGAACCGGGAAACTTTCCGGTGGGCCGGCTGTTCAGAGGCCCGCAGGGCCGGTGGCTGAAAGTACGTCTAAGTCAAGGGTGGGCAATCCTTTTATAACATGGGCAAAAATAAACTTTACGTTTTTTCCGCGGGCCGTAATAGTTAATTGGCATCTTGTTATGACCTGTAATTTTTTAATCTGCATTTGAAGTGACAGATCTTTAATGTGGTAAATTACACTATCCATCACTGGGTCCTAAACTCAAAAACGTTTCTGTATAGTTTGGATAGCCACGCACCGCCCAGGCTTTTTACAACGGCCTGTGTGCGTCTTGAGATTCGAAGTGACCAAGTGAAAGGAAACGTATCGTTGCAGCTGCGGCCTTACTGGTATTATTTAGAATTAAGAAATTAAGGAAGAAATTAAAAATAAGTTCGTTCGTTCACTATATTGTTCATCCTCGTCTGGTTTTATGCGGACGATCGCCCCGCCCTACGCCCCGCCCTACGCGCCGCTACAGATATACAAGCGCTTCCACAAAAGGCACTCGTCCCATGGTGCTCCGTCCGCATCTGTTTCTAATATCACGCGCCGTGGAAGTGAGCTTGAGAATTAAATTGACTACGAAGAGGTTTAGAGCGACATACTCGCGTGAGCAAAACGAGGGCACGAAGGAGGAAAACCGACGATAGTGGAAATGGCAAGGACTTTTAAGATTCCAAAAGAGAACCAATTTTTTTGCCAGTTTCAGGAGAAATGAGTGAAGAAAATGTCAAATGGCACTTCGAAATCCTGAGATTCAGAAAGACGCAATGGATGCCAGTTCAATATTAGTACGAACATATGTACGTGCTGCTAAGTGCGTTTAATTTTCAATTTAAACTAGACAATTTACATAAAACAATTAAAATTTAGTTATAATTTCTTCCAAAGTTCTCGCAGGCTGGATAAAAACTTTCGCGGGCCGGAGAGAAACTGTCGGTAGGCCGGGGGGGGAGTTGCCCACCGTTGGTCTCAGTGATCTACCAGCCTATCTTCATAAACATTTACTTACCGAAAATAAAGAATCGGAATGAACTTTTCATTTTCTTAACAAATTTTTGAAGGATTTTTGTACATTTTTTCTGTATTTACTATATTATTTGCCTATATAACTAAGCAGCAAAAAATGGAGTTTTTATATAACTCCTTCCGACTGCACATAAATAACTCTCAAACTTTAATGTTTTGTTTATTTTGTGGTATAGATGTTTTCAATCTCCGTGACATTTGGCGCATGCTGGAGTACAAAGCTTTTAAAAACGCTAAAAATCTTGACAAAAGCTTCATTTAGCTCCTCCTATCAAATCACTTATTTTCATTTAATCAGCCACGGCTGCGTATTGCTAGATCGAGGTGTATTTTTCTGGCGCTTTAATGATTATTTAAAAAATTACAAATTCTGAGTGAAAAACGTCGGAACACCCTGTAAATGTATACTTTAGCCATACCCGGAAATTAAAAAATGGGCCGACAAATATTATTTCCCGGGCCGCTAAGATGTTGCCCATCCGCCCCTGATGCAGTTCATATTTTTCTTGTAAAATATTAGTGATATCATTCCAATTATAAATAATAATAGATTTATACCCAACTTTTTAAAATATTTAACAAGCGTACTGCAGATACCGCATAATTCATTAACTGCAGTAATTTCCTCTATGGATTTGTCCAATGTATTGTTAAGCAAATGGTTTATACGACAAATATGATTGCATGAACGAAATGAAGCAACCATGTTTGAACCCCTGTCTGTTACTACATAGACGTTATCATCGAGCTCGCAATTAAAATCATTTGCCAGATTACGTTTGAACTCTTCAGTGTTGTAGTAAATAATACACATTAAACAATTTTAAGGGGAAAATAAAAATTATATTTAGAAGGCCTGTGTTATCGGCCCCTTAGAAAAATTTTCATTGAATGAATGAACAACCCGTATATAAAAAAATGTTTTTAAAAACTATTTATATTGTGATGATTTATGCGCCATCTGTTTGTCAAAAAGCATAACCAACGATTGTCGGTAACAACTCTGGTTGATGTCTGAACTAATGACTTATGTACTAAACTAAAATTGGAACGCTCGATAAGTGAAGACAACTTCAAGCTTCTGGACGAAAAGAAAAGAACATACCACTAGGCTCGAGAATAGGGACTCGAGAAGGTTCCAGAAGTTAAATAAAGGTGGAGCTTGGATATAAAAGCGGCTTGCAGGCGCTGAGAAAGTCAGTTTTGATTTGAAAGGCGATAAAAGTGTTCTAAAGTGAGAAACAGTAAAAAGTGGTGATTTAAAAGTGAACTATAAAGCGATAGATAGAGTTTAATAGTGCGGGTTATTAAATTAAAAGTGATTAGTGAACTGTAAGAATTGTGTTTGTAATTAAATTGTGTTTGGTTTGTAATAAATGAATTATTGTGTGGATAATTAAAAAGTGTATTCCTTAATTAATCCTACGAATCCGTTAAGCCGTAAAAACGTAACAATTGGTGTCAGAAGTGGGATTAATTAAGAGATAAGTGAAATAAGTGAACTTGAACAATAATTGTGACTGGAATTTAAATTTTGTGCGTGAGAAATAAGGACTTATCAATAAAATGGGTCAAAAGTTAGTGGATTTGCGCACTGTGGAGTTGAAATGAGAATTAAGTAAGCGCTCGTTGTCAACAGTGGGGGCTAAAAGTGCCCTAACCGCCCTGCTTCGAGAAGCTATGGTGAACGAAGGTAAGGATCCTGAAACCTACATGTTTGAAGGCGAGGTAGAAGCAGAGCCAGAAGAAGCGACAGTGAGTATGGCAGAACTTTTTAAGACATTGATGGTGATGAAAGAGGCGCAAGAACGGTCATCAGCTGCGCAAGAGCTTGCATCGGCAGAGGTGAAGGAAGTGATCACGGCGAAAGTGTTGGCGTTAAAAGATGAACAGAAATTGTTAGCAGTAGCTCATGAACGCTCGTTAGCAGAACTCAAAGAGTCTATGGAAGAACAGAGAAACCAGATGGAGCAGAAATTCGAACTAATGTCACTCTCTGTTGACAAAAAGCTGGATAACGTAAAGGAAAATGTAAGGAATGATCTGGAAAATCTCGAATCTTCCATCAAGGCAAATGTGAGGAATGATCTGGAAAATCTCGAATCTTCCATCAAGGCAAATGTAAGGAATGATGTGGATAATCTCGAAACTTCCATCAAGGCAAACGTAAGGAATGATCTAGGAAAACTCGAAATTGAAATAGAAACCGTCAGAGCCGATCTAGAAAGGGTAAAGATTCATCACCCAGTGACGGCATCTCACGAAGTCATCGGAGTTAGCAGCCTCCAACTTTCGACGGACAAAGCCCGTGGTCTACTTACAAGCTCCAATTCGAAGCAGCAGCAGCAGGCAATTTCTGGACTGAGGGGGAAAAAGCAACGGCCTTAACGTTGTCACTAAGGGGCACAGCAGCAGAAATATTGCAGTCAATACCAGCAGAACATCGCAACAGCTACGGATTCTTAGTTCAAGCGCTGGAAATGCGTTACGGTGATCAACACATGCAAGAGGTTTATCGACTTCAACTTCGCAATCGACTTCAAAAGCCAGGAGAAACTTTACAACAACTATGCGCCGATATCGAGAGGTTAGTGCATCTGGCTTATCCTAGCTTCGGCCAAAACTACATCAACGAAGTAGCAAGAGAGGCTTTCCTTAACTCTTTTGCCGACCGAGATCTACAACAGGCAGCCAGATTGGCCGGAAAGAAGAATACCGCAGAAGTTTTGTCATATGCTCTGGCAAACGAGGCAGCGGGGCAAGCATCAAGAAGTGCAGTCCGCCTCAGAGAGATCCACACAACAGAGGATAGTTGCAACAGAATGAATGCAACGGAAGTACGCGGTCGACTCCGATGCTGGAACTGTAGTGAACCGGGTCATTTGCAAAGGAATTGCAGAAAGCGAAGGAGAGCAGAGTCTCCCGAAAACAGGAGTGGCGGAACTTGCTGTGAAAAATGCGGACATCGGCAGAAAGGTGACCAGAGGGAGGCCGAAAACAATGACTCCGTGTCTCCCCGCAGACAGCAGCAGAGAAACGAATAAAGACTAACTCCATGGGGCGGGAGTTAGTCGGGGAAATCGAAGCGCCCGGTGTCATCATCACCACTATCAAACAACTGCAGCGTAGCGGCAACAGCCTGGTCATCGAAAGAAAGATTGGAGCTGAAAAATGCACAATAACTGTAGACACCGGTGCTTCAAAATCTGTTATCCGGGCTGACATGGTCGGCAATAAATGGCTGAAAGACGCGCGCCAATACAGACTGAAAACTGCAACAGGAGAGCCAGTACGATTACACGGGGAAATTATATTGGATGTGGTTCTTGCTGACATTGGATTTTCACATTCGTTCCTGGTAGCTGATATAACAGACGAGTGTATTCTCGGTCTGGACTTTATGAAAGCACATAAAATTCTACTGGACATTGCAGAGGAAATACTGAGATATGACAACAAGGAGATTCCAATGGCCACAGGATCCACTTGTTATTCGCAGCTTAAAGTCGTCGCTCGTGAAGATACCGTGCTTCCTCCGTGTGCTGAGAAATTGGTACGAGCGATAGTCGATGGTGATCCCGGGAGCTACCGATTTTACCTTATCGAACCAGAACAAAGGGAACCAATCAAAAATATAGCAATTGGAAAATGTCTGGTGAGCATCGACGACAAAAAGGAGGTAGTTGTGAGAGTGCTAAATACTAACGAACGAGAAGTACGATTGAAGAAGGATACGGTTTTGGGAAAAGGAGAACCGGCAGAACAGATTACATTAGTGGAATGCACTAACATGGAAGCGGTTCCGAAACCAAAGCGAAAGGCCACGAAATTAGTAAACACAGTGCTCTCAAGTGGTTGTCTTGAACAAAAACAGTATCTCCAGGCGAGAAAATTAGTAGAGGATTTCAGTGATATCTTCGCCATGAGAGATGATGACTTTGGGAAAACGAACATCGTTCAACACAGGATCGACACCAAAGATGCCCAGCCAATTAAACAACCGCCGAGAAGACTACCACTAGCCAAGCGGGAAGAGGCAGCCGGTATGATTGAAGATATGAGAAGACAAGGCCTTATAGAGGAGTCGAAAAGCCCTTGGATGTCTCCCGTGGTTCTAGTCAGAAAGAAAGATGGCAGTACAAGATTTTGCGTGGATTATCGGCGGTTAAATGACATCACTAAAAAGGACAGCTACCCATTACCTCGTATCGATGACACACTGGATACTCTCTCTGGAGCTAAATGGTTTTCTACCTTGGATCTTAAGAGCGGCTACTGGCAAGTCGAAATTCACCCGGAGGACCGAGAAAAGACAGCCTTCTCTGTAGGAAACGGCCTGTGGCAGTTTACAGTCATGCCGTTTAGACTGTGTAATGCTCCAGCTACATTCGAACGACTGATGGAATGCGTCTAGCGAGGACTGACATGGAAGACTTGTCTGGTTTATTTGGACGATATCATCGTCGTTGGAAAAAGTTTCGAGGAACATCTGGGCAATCTACGAGAGGTTTTCCAAAAGTTGAGAACAGCCCAACTGAAACTCAGCCCTAAAAAGTGCGTACTGTTCAGAGACCAAGTCAACTATCTCGGACATGTGGTTTCATCCAATGGAGTTCAAACAGATCCTGAGAAAATAACAGCGATTAAGAATTGGCCCACACCAAAGGATAAACATGAACTTCGAAGCTTTTTGGGACTTGCCACCTATTATAGACGTTTCGTCAGGAATTTTGCCGACAAGGCTAAGGAATTACATAAACTGACAGAAAAATCAAAACCATTTATCTGGACAGAAAAGTGCGAGGAAAGTTTCAACACACTAAAACGAGGACTTTGCCAAGCACCAATACTCACATACCCGAAGCCAGGCGAAAGATTCATATTGGTGCAGTGCAATCACAAAACTTCGACGGACAGGAAAAGGTCATAGCTTATTACAGTAGAGCGCTGTCAAAATCGGAGCGGAATTACTGTGTCACAAGACGGGAACTATTGGCAATCGTGGACTCAACTAAACACTTCCACAAGTATCTCTATGGGCAAAACTTCATCCTTCGAATGGATCATGCAGCATTAAAATGGCTGATGCAATTCAAAAACCCTGAAGGACAAGTGGCAAGATGGATAGAGAGACTTCAGTCCTACGACTTCAATATAGACCACAGAAAGGGAAGAAACCATGGGAATGCAGATGCACTCTCCCGGCGACCATGCGTACAAGACTGCAAACATTGTGGACGTATCGAGGAAAAGTGTCAAAGGACGACAGTCGAGCAACCGACAGGATGGGATGACCAGGAACTCCGAGACGCCCAACGCAACGACCCGAATATTTCTTCAATTCTGACATGGAAGGAATAAGAGGAAAAGCCTGAATGGAAGGACATTGCTGAGAGGAGCGAGACCCTGAAGAGCTATTGGGCCCAATAGGATTCGTTGTACATTGAGCGAGGAGTATTAAAGCGCAAATGAGAAACCGCTGACGGTACCTCTCATCGAATGCAGGTATTAGTCCCTCGCGTTAGAATAAGGGATATTCTCGAGGAGTGTCATAACGGCGCATCAGGAGGACATCTGGGAGTCAATAAAACTTTGGCAAAAATAAGAGATAGATTCTATTGGCTTCACATGCGAGACGATGTTGCAGACTGGTGCCGTAAATGCACAACTTGTGCCAGCAGTAAGGGCCCTCGGGTAAGAGCAAAAGGAGAAATGCAGCAATACAACGTGGGAACCCCATTTGAAAGAATCGCAATCGATGTGGCGGGACCTTTTCCGGTGTCAGACCGAGGAAATCGATACATTTTGGTGGTCATGGACTACTTCAGTAAGTGGCCCGAAGCATATGCCATTCCAAATCAGGAAGCAATCACTGATGCAGAGGAATTAGTGAACAATTGGATCTGCAGATTTGGTGTTCCTCATGAGCTTCACTCTGACCAAGGGAGAAACTTTGAATCTCAAGTTTTTCAAGAAGTATGTAAGATACTTGGAGTGAAGAAGACCAGGACGACGCCCCTTCATCCCCAGTCCGATGGAATGGTAGAGCGATTCAACAGGACAATGCTAGAACACCTAAGGAAAGTTGTTAGCGTGCACCAGCGTGACTGGGACAGTTACATCCCTATTTTTCTAATGGCATATCGGACAGCGGTTCATAATTCCACAGGACAAACCCCTTGTAGTGTGATTTTTGGAAGACAAATCCGGCTGCCAAGCGACTTGAAATTTGGGACACCTGTTGAAAGCAACGAATCTACTGGCGGTTATAAAGGTGAACTTCGTGATCGACTCGCAGATATCCAGCTTGCAAGGAAGAATCTTAAGATAGCCAGTGACAGGATGAAAACTAGGTACGACCTCCGAGCAAACTGTAGCGGATACCAGGAAGGTGACCTCGTTTGGCTGTTCAATCCTCGACGACGAAAGGGCAAGTCTCCGAAACTTCAGCGCCAGTGGGGCCCTATAAAATCCTAACACGGATCAACGACGTTGTCTACAGGATTCAACAAAGGCCCAAAGCCAAGAGGAAGATTATGCACATAGACAGGCTGTGCCCATATCATCAGAGGATGGATAACTGTTCGGGACGAACAGTCCTAAGAAGGGGACAATGTGATGATTTATGCGCCATCTGTTTGTCAAAAAGCATAACCAACGATTGTCGGTAACAACTCTGGTTGATGTCTGAACTAATGACTTATGTACTAAACTAAAATTGGAACGCTCGATAAGTGAAGACAACTTCAAGCTTCTGGACGAAAAGCAAAGAACATACCACTAGGCTCGAGAATAGGGACTCGAGAAGGTTCCAGAAGTTAAATAAAGGTGGAGCTTGGATATAAAAGCGGCTTGCAGGCGCTGAGAAAGTCAGTTTTGATTTGAAAGGCGATAAAAGTGTTCTAAAGTGAGAAACAGTAAAAAGTGGTGATTTAAAAGTGAACTATAAAGCGATAGATAGAGTTTAATAGTGCGGGTTATTAAATTAAAAGTGATTAGTGAACTGTAAGAATTGTGTTTGTATTTAATTGTGTTTGGTTTGTAATAAATAAATTATTGTGTGGATAATTAAAAAGTGTATTACTTAATTAATCCTACGAAGCCGTTAAGCCGTAAAAACGTAACAATATTAATAACACTTAAATAGCACAATTACATTCTCTTGAATTACATATATGTTATTTATGATTTTCCAGTTTTAGCATTTTATTTATCACTTTTAAATAGTTTTAAAAAAACCAAAACTTCCGTATACTTGAAAAAAATGTTCAATAAAATTCTAACGTGTTTTAAGCGCAATTTAAAAAAAACGCCATAACGATAGTTAACATTTTAAAGTTGCCATACCTGATTTCATATTTTCCTTTTTGCAAATGTCAGAATATTACGAAAAAAAATAGTTGAGTATAGAGCTTTTTATATCTCTTGCTGTTTTCCCCATAAGCCCCGGAATTTGTTGAAATCGCTGGCTAAAACAGGCGTTGAGAATTTCTGCCCATTGAACATTAATCTTTGTAAATAGTGAAAAAAAGCATTTCAAAAGGTGAGACAAGTGAAAATAGTGTTTATTATTTTTTTTAACAAAATGTTTCTCTTGTTTTAATCTTTTAAGTGCGAATTCAAAATAATTTAATATTCAAAAGTGATTTCCGTGTTTTCATGCAGTGGAAAAAGGTGTGCAGCATATGGAACGAAATGAACCTATTCAGACGCTGCCATAAGTCTGCTGAGCAAACCCGGTTTTATTCAACCCCTCGGAACACACACGGGGCGTAATTGTGTTTAGAACATTTGAAAGCTTTACAGGAACGTTTAAATGTATTGTAAATAAAATTCACTTGTCAAGCCCAGTATCCAGATCGAGTGAAATTTCACTTCCTATCTTAAATACATGTAAAAAAAGGCGAGTGAATTGAGAGCGAATTTTTTTCACTAGCGTTTCGCTTACTAGTATCCAGTTCGAGTGAAATTTTACAGGTTAAAAATTTGATGAACAGGTGTCGCTGTTTCATTATTTCACAGTGAAAAGACCACAAACCCTCAGTTCACGGACTACTGTCATATTTGATTTTGAATTTGACTTGGCGATTTAAAACAATAAATAACAGTAATAACAATAACACATTTGAAACATGTAAAATATCGAATATGTGGGTTTTTTCAATACTATTCGAATATTTTGTGAATTCTATCTTTTGTATGAAGGAAGTTTTGGACTCAATTTTGACTGTGAGTCACAGGAAATATAAAATTTATCACAACGACACCTTGTAGTCATAGCAATGAATTAATCCCATGCGAATCGAAAATGAAATAAGGGAAGTGAAAAGTAAGTGAAATTTCACTCGATCTGGATACTAGGCTTCAGACAAAAACAGAGCTAAAGAAAACAAGAGATAGAAGTAACATTTTATATGTGTGTAAGTTTTCACGCGTTTGCTTTTGCGTGAAAAATGTTTCGTTAAGTTCTTCCGCTCCCTTCCCTCTCTCATCTATAAAACCGGTTTTACTTGCCATGAATTTGCACCGTCTGAATACATTAACCCTGGGGCTACACGATCAATTTGTCTGCAATTGCAATTTGAAATATTGCATGTCAAAGTTTTATCAGCAGGAATTTTATTGCATTGCAATTTCATTCTTACGAGAAATGCGCAGGAGATAGTTGTTGTGTTTGGACCTAATTTTCAATGATTCACTCATTTTGTAATAATAAAAACATAGGTAGCAGTCTCAACTTTTGCCTTTTAAAAAGTTTTATGTTAATTCACATAAAATTAAATATTCCAGCGTCAAGTAATCTCCACTGATTAGGCTTTTCCACTTTCCGCCATTTTGTTTTAAAGAAATTCAGAATTTCTTGCATATGCAAGCATTGCATTGCATATTGCAGCAGGGGCTACACGATCAATTTTACTACTGCAATGCAATATTGCAATTGAAAAAATGATCGTGTAGCCCCCGGGTAACCATATGAAGATGAAAGGCTTGTTAATTTCTAGACTTTGATGCAGACGCACACGCTAATTTCGTACTTTTTTAGTACTCTTTTTCCTAACCCGGGGGCTACTTGATCAATTTTTCAATTGCAATATTGCGTTGCAGTACTAAAATTGATCGTGTAGCCCCATTGCATTGAATATTGCAGCAGGGGCTACACGATCAATTTTACTACTGCAATGCAATATTGCAATTGAAAAAATTGACCGTGTAAGCTTATGTCGAAAAAAACCAAGTGACAATTTTAAAGTCAACAAGCTTGCAATTTCCCCAAATGAAAAATTCTCGGACATTATTCATAGGTAACACTCCAAGCTTTCTTATTCTGGAAAAAAAACATTAGTTGACTATGAATATTTTGGAGAAAAAGGTGGTTGAAGGTGACATTTTTGTTAAGAAAAAAACAAAATTTTGACTTTGACGACTCATAACTCTGGAAGTTGGTACTGTGGTACCGTCGCTTTTACAATTTTAGATAGGTGGGAGTATTCTGCGTACACTGATGCCTTATTCATGAAAATATGTGATGGCATTAAACAAATACAGGGTTAATTAGTCATTTCGCCCGAATAAAAAGAAATAGCATTATTAACACCTTAGCCACAGTTACGGGATATAACAACTATACAGAAATTCAATACTCATTATAGCCGATAATCTGGGATACTTTTCTTTTGCGCAGGCCTGGGGTAATTTTGTATGGGCTGTGACTCACCTCCTTTGGCATTTCACTGACTAGTCAGCACTGACTGCAAAACTGTCTCGACAGCGCTGATTAGTCTGTAAAAAATCCCGTCAGTGAGTATTTACACGAGTCAGCGACAGTGTCAGTAGAACTAACCCGTTTATTGGCCTAGTTATCCCACGAGCCAGCCATTACACGAGCCAGTTCTGCTGACTGCCAGTACTGACTCTGTTTGTCAAATCCACTGATGCTGAGTTGATAAAGTTCGGTCAACTGGCAAGTCAGTGCATTCCCAAAATGTCCTCGACCAGCATACATGCTTCCTTGACTGCATTATTATTAACATAAATTATTGAAAACAAGGAAAGCGAAGTGAAGTCTAATAAAGAAAATATTGGGTCAATCTTTTTCTACCAAAAAAAACTGAATTTGATATCGAACATAATTTGCCGAAAGATTTAATTTATGCTAACATAGGAACTTAATGGATGCGGCGATGTCACCCCACGATTTGCTTTTTAAGTCCACCCGCCTGTAAATAACAGAATTTTAATCCTATAAGCAAAGATTTTCCTCTTACTTTCCTATTAGGTTTATAATTTACATGTGACTTAATTTATTTTCTCCTTTTTTTCCGAAAATAAACAAATTTTTTAATTATTTATTCTAAAGACAGTGAATTTGGCCCGTCAGTGAGTATTTACACCAGGCAGTGTCAGTGACAGTAGAACTGACCCTTGTAATGACCGGGTTAGAAAATTTGATTGTTTTTTAAAAAAAGGGGGGATGTCACGAAGCCATTACCTATTGTGTTGCATACTTAATATATTTCAATAAACCAGTGTCATAACAACAGTCAAAAGATTAACACGTTGTTTAGATTCCGGCTCGCTTAACGTGACACTCAGCTTAACATTACAGTTGGGGGTCAGTCATCAGCGGAATACGGGGAATAACATGTAGCATGACATGCATGCGAAGCAACTATTTCGCACTGATGAAAGTGCGATTATAACCTCCTAGTGGTGGCCACTGGTAACTATTCTATGAGAGAAGATAGGCTAATAAGATGGGTTGGTCCTTTCCAACTAAGGTTGGCGGCAGCGAAAAAGGCAAAACGATTTAAGAGTTTTCTCTTGAAATGTTCGAGCTCTGTACAGAACTCGAGCTACACAACATCTGGCCGATATCCTGTCAAAGAATAAAGCTGATATTACCGCCATCCAGTAACAGGGAATGGTGTTTTGCAAAAACCTAAGCATGATCTATATTACAGCTGTCATACAAGACACCATGTGCTTGGAATAGATTTTATGGTCAGCAAAAGAATGAAGCCTACCATTATCGGCTTTAAAGTAATAAACGAAAGGCTATGCGCCCTTCGTGTACGAGGTAAATTTAAGAACATCAGCCTCATAAACGTTCACGCACCTACAGAAAAGTCCCCGGATGAAGATAAAGAAGAATTCTTCGAGTTATTTGAACGGGAACTTAATGCCTGCCCCAGGTATGATGAACAAATCATACTGGGAGATGTGAATGCCAAAGTAGGCCGGCAGCCCATATACAGGCAATATGTCGGCAACCACAGCTTTCATGAAACATTAATGACAATGCACAGCGAGTTGTAGAGCAAGTGGCAGCAAGTAAGAACTTGGTCGTTGCAAGTACTAGATTTGCTGGTAAAGATACTCATAAAGTAATCTGAGTATCTACTGATGGAGCCAATCGCAACCATATAGACCATGTGTTGATAGACCGCCGCCACCTTTCGGGTCTGATGGGTGTACGAACGTACCGAGGTGCCAACTTCGACTCGGATCATTATCTTGTTGGTATGGTGCTCCGAGAGCGCATTACAACGCTGAAAAGCTTTGTAGCTTTCGGTTGTAGAGCCGTTAAAGAAGAAGAAGATTAAAACTTTGTTATTAATATTTGCATATTTTAAATAATCGTGTTTATCCTCAGTTATAATAAATTTCTTGTCAAAATCGTTACCACATTTTTAAACCACATCATTTTCCAGACTCTTTTTTCTTTAAAAACAACAACAAAAAACGAGTGTGCGTAGGACCACACTTTAGAAATGTTAACTACTATGGCTAGTCTAAATTTCCAAATCAATCCTAATACAGGACTATAAGGATCAATATATTTTATTTGTGAATATTCTGTTAAAGTTTATTTAATTGTTACTTATATGCCCTCACTCTAAAATGTGTTGCAATGTTTTGGAAATTAAACTATTTGTCTTAAACTTATCACACAAAGATCGGACGATGGATGACTGGGATAATGTAGTTTTTAGTAAAAATAGTTGATAATATTGTTACGTTTTTACAGCTTAACGGATTCGTAGGATTAATTAAGGAATACACTTTTTAATAATCCACACAATAATTTATTTATTACAAACCAAACACAATTTAAAAATAAACACAATTCTTGGAGTTCACTATAATCACTAGCAAATTTAATAACTCGCACTATTCAATTCTAATTATCGCTTTTTATTTCACTATAAATCACCACTTTTCACTTTGGAACACTTGTATCGCCTTTATAATCAAAACTGACTCGATAGCGGCTGCCAGGCGCTTTTATATAGGCAGCTCCACCTTTGTCTACTTTCTGGAACCTTCGTTTTCTGGTTCCTTGTGGTATGTTCTATATTTCTTTTAGTTTCGACCAGCTTGAAGTTGTCTTCGCTTATCGCTCGTTATTTTAGTACATAAATTCTTAATTCAGACAGCAACCCAAAATCGTTGATTCACCCTCTCGACGAACAGATGGCGCATAATCATCACATTGCCCCCTTCTTAGGACTGTTCGTCCCGAACAGTTGTCCATCCTGGATCCGGCTGATGATATGGGCACAGCCTGTCTATGTGCACAATCTTCTTCTTTGCTTTGGGTAATTGCTGAATCCTGTAGACCACATCGTTGATCCGTGTTAGGATTTTATAGGGCCCCTCCCACTGACGCTGAAGTTTCGGAGACTTGCCTTTCCGTCTTCGAGGGTTGAACAGCCAAACGAGGTCACCTTCCTGGAATCCGCTACAGTTTGCTCGGAGGTCGTACCTTGTTTTCATCCTGTCACTGGCTATCTTGAGATTCCTCCTTGCGAGCTGGTGGATATCCGCAACTCTATCACGAAGTTCACCTGTATAACCGCCAGTAGATTCGTTGCTTTCCACAGGTGTCCCAAATTTCAAGTCGCTTGGCAGCCGGATTTGTCTTCCAAAAATCACACTAGAAGGGGTTTGTCCTGTGGAATTATGAACTGCTGTCCGATATGCCATTAGAAAAATAGGGATATAACTGTCCCAATCGCGCTGGTGCTCGCTAACGACTTTCCTTAAGTGCTCTAGCATTGTCCTGTTGAATCGTTCTACCATTCCATCGGATTGGGGATGAAGGGGCGTCGTCCTGGTCTTCTTCATTCCGAGTATCTTACATACTTCTTGAAAAACTTGAGATTCGAAATTTCTCCCTTGGTCAGAATGAAGCTCATGAGGAACACCAAATCTGCAGATCCAATTGTTCACTAATTCCTCTGCAACAGTGATTGCTTCCTGATTTGGAATGACATATGCTTCGGGCCACTTACTGAAGTAGTCCATAACCACCAAAATGTAACGATTCCCTCGGTCTGATGCTGGAAAAGGTCCCGCCACATCGATTGCAATTCTTTCAAATGGGACTCCCACGTTGTATTGCTGCATTTCTCCTTTTGTTTTTACTCGAGGGCCTTTGCTGCTGGCACAAATTGTGCATTTACGGCACCAGTCTGTAACATCGTCCCGCATGTGAAGCCAATAGAATCTATCTCTTATTTTTGCCAAAGTTTTATTGACTCCCAGATGTCCTCCTGATGCGCCATTATGACACTCCTCGAGAATATCTCTTATTCTACTGCGAGGGACTAACACCTGCATTCGGTGAGAGGTACCGTCAGCGGTTTCCCATTTGCGCTTTAACACTCCTCGCTCGATGTGCAATGAATCCCATTGGGCCCAATAGCTCTTCAGGGTTTCGCTTCTCTCTGCAATATCCTTCCATTCAGGCTTCTCCCCGTATTCCTTCCATGCCAGAATCGAAGAAATATCTGGGTCGTCGCGTTGGGCGTCTCGGAGTCCCTGGTCGTCCCATCCTGTCGTTGGCTCAACGGTCGTCCTTTGACACTTTTCCTCAATACGCCCACAATGTTTGCAATCTTTTACGCATGGTCGCCTGGAGAGTGCATCTGCATTTCCATGGTTTCCTCCTTTTCTGTGGCCTATATTAAAGTCGTACGACTGAAGTCTCTCGATCCATCTTGCCACTTGTCCTTCAGGATTTTTAAATTGCATCAGCTATTTTAATGCTGCATGATCCGTTCGAAGGATGAAGTTTTGCCCATAGAGATACTTGTGGAAGTGCTTAGTTGAGTCCACGATTGCCAACAGTTCTCTCCTTGTGACGCAGTAATTCCGCTCCGACTTTGACAGCGCTCTACTGTAGTAAGCTATGACCTTTTCCTGCCCTTCGAAGTTTTGTGATAGCACTGCACCAATTCCGACATTACTCGCATCTGTGTCCAATATGAATTTTTCCCCTGGCTTCGGATATGTAAGTATTGGTGCTTGGCAAAGTCCTTGCTTTAGTGTCTTGAAACTTTCCTCGCATTATTCTGTCCAGATAAATGGTCTTCCTTTTTCTGTCAGTTTATGTAATTCCTTAGCTATGTCGGCAAAGTTCCTGACAAAACGTCTATAATAGGTGGCAAGTCCCAAGAAGCTTCGAAGTTCATGTTTATCCTTCGGTGTGGGCCAATTCTTAACTGCTGCTATTTTCTCCGGATCTGTTTGAACTCCATTGGATGAAACCACATGTCCGAGATAGTTGACTTGGTCACTGAACAGCACGCACTTTTTAGGGTTGAGTTTCAGTTGGGCAGTTCTCAACTTTTGGAAAACCTCTCGTAAATTGCCCAGATGTTCCTCGAAACTTTTTCCAACGACGATGATATCGTCCAAATAAACCAGACAAGTCTTCCATGTCAGTCCTCGCAAAACGCATTCCATCAGTCGTTCGAATGTTGCTGGAGCATTACACAGTCCAAACGGCATAACTGTGAACTGCCACAAGCCGTTTCCTACAGAGAAGGCTGTCTTTTCGCGGTCCTCGGGGTGAATTTCGACTTGCCAGTAGCCGCTCTTAAGATCCAAGGTAGAAAACCATTGAGCTCCAGAGAGAGTATCCAGGGTGTCATCGATTCGAGGTAGTGGGTAGCTGTCCTTTTTAGTGATGTCATTTAACCGCCGATAATCCACGCAAAACCTTGTACTGCCATCTTTTTTTCTGACTAGAACCACGGGAGACATCCAAGGGCTTTTCGACTCCTCTATAAGGCCCTGTCTTCTCATGTCCTCAATCATATTGGCTGCTTCTTCCCGCTTGGCTAGTGGTAGTCTCCTCGGCGGTTGCTTGATTGGCTGGGCATCTCTGGTGTCGATCCTATGTTGGACGATGTTCGTTTTTCCAAAATCATCATCTCTCATGGCGAAGATATCACTAAAATCCTCCACTAAGGTTCTTGCCTGGAGGTACTGGTTTTGTTCAAGACAACTACTTGAGAGCACTGTGTTTGCCAATTTCGTGGCCTTTGGCTTTGGTTTTGCCACCGGTTCCGTGTGAGCGCACTCCACTAATGTAATCTGTTCTGCCGGTTCTCCTTTTCCCAGAACCGTATCCTTCTTCAATCGTATTTCGCGCTCGTTGGTATTTAGCACTCTCATGAACACTTCCCTTTTGTCATCGATGCTCACCAGACATTTTCCAATTGATATACTTTTGGCCTGTTCCGTTTTCTCTGGTTCGATAAGATAGAATCGGTAGCTCCCGGGATCACCATCGACTATTGCTCGCACCAATTTCTCAGCGCACGGAGGAAGCACGGTATCTTCTCGAACGACGACTTTCAGCTGCGAAAAACACGTGGATCCTATGGCCATGGGAATCTCCTTGTTGTCATATCTCAGTATTTCCTCTCCGATGTCCAGTAGAATTTTATGCGCTTTCATAAAGTCCAGTCCCAGAATACACTCGTCTGTTATATCGGCTACCAGGAACGAGTGTGAAAATCCGATGTCTGTGAGAACCACATCCAACATAGTTTCCCCGTGTACTCGTACTGGCTCTCCTGTTGCAGTTTTCAGTCTGTATTGGCATGCGTCTTTCAGCCACTTATTACCGACCAAGTCAGCCCGGATGACAGATTTTGAAGCACCAGTGTCTACAGTTATTGTGCATTTTTCGGCTCCAATCTTTCCATCGATGACAAGGCTATCGCCACTACGCTGCAGTTGTTTGATAGTGACGATGATGATACCGGGGGCTTCGATTTCCCCGACCAACTCCAGCCCCATGGAGTTAGTCTTTATTCGTTTCCCTGCTGCTGTCTACGGGGCGACACGGAGTCATTTTCATCGGCCTCCCTCTGGTCACCTTTCTGTCTATGCCCGCATTTTTCACAACACTTTGCGCCACTCTTATTCTCGGGGGACTCCGCTCTCCTTCGCTTTCTGCAATTCCTTTGCAAATGACCCGGTTCACTACAGTTCCAGCATCGGAGTCGACCGCGTACTTCCGTTGCATTCATTCTGTTGCAACTATCCTCTGTTGTGTGGATCTCTCTGAGGCGGACTGCACTTCTTGATGCTTGCCTCGCTGCCTCGTATGCCAGAGCATATGCCAAAACTTCTGCGGTATTCTTCTTTCCGGCCAATCTGGCTGCCTGTTGTAGATCCCGGTCAGCAAAAGAGTTAAGGAAAGCCTCTCTTGCCACTTCGTTGATGTAGTCTTGGCCGAAGCTAGGATAAGCCAGATGCACTAACCTCTCGATATCGGCGCATAGTTGTTGTAAAGTTTCTCCTGGCTTTTGAAGTCGATTGCGAAGTTGAAGTCGATAAACCTCTTTCATGTGTTGATCACCGTAACGCATTTCCAGCGCTTGAACTAAGAACCCGTAGCTGTTGCGATGTTCTGCTGGTATTGACTGCAATATTTCTGCTGCTGTGCCCCTTAGTGACAACGTTAAGGCCATTGCTTTCTCCTCCTCAGTCCAGAAATTGCCTGCTGCTGCTGCTTCGAATTGGAGCTTATAAGTAGACCATGGGCTTTGCCCGTCGAAAGTTGGAGGCTGCAATTTCCTAACTCCGATGACTTCGTGAGATGCTACCGCTGGGTGGTGAATCTTTACCCTTTCTAGCTCTGCTCTGACCGATTCTAGCTCAACCTTCAACTTTTCATCATTTTCCCTCATGGAATTTTCGAGCTTTTCCAGATCATTCTCTACATTTGCTTTAATGGAAGATTCGAGATTTTCCAGCTTTTTGTCAACAGAGAATGACATTAGTTCGAATTTCTGCTCCATCTGGTTTCTCTGTTCTTCCATAGACTCTTTGAGTTCTGCTAACGAGCGTTCATGAGCTACTGCTAATAATTTCTGTTCATCTTTTAGCGCCAACACTTCCGCCTTGATCTCTGTTGTCGCTTCTTTCATCTCTACTGATGCACGTTCTTGCGCTGCTGATGACCGTTCTTGCGCTGCTGATGACCGTTCTTGCGCTTCCTTCATCACCATCAATGTTTTAAAAAGTTCTGCCATACTCACTGTCGTTTCTTCTGGCTCCGCTTCTACTTCGGCTTCAAAAATGTAGGTTTCAGGATCTTTTCCCTCGTTCACCATAGCTTCTCGAAGCAGCGCGGTTAAGGAACTTTTAGCACCCACCGTTGACAACGAGCGTTTACTTAGTTCTGTTTTCAACTCCACAGTACGCAAATCAACTAATTTTCGACCCATTTTATTATTATGTCTTTAGTTCGCACTCACAAAAATTAAATTCCAATCACAATTATTGTTCAAGTTCACTTATTTCACTTATCTCTTAATTAATCCCACTTCTGACACCAATTGTTACGTTTTTACGGCTTAACGGATTCGTAGGATTAATTAAGGAATACACTTTTTAATAATCCACACAATAATTTATTTATTACAAACCAAACACAATTTAAAAATAAACACAATTCTTGGAGTTCACTATAATCACTAGCAAATTTAATAACTCGCACTATTCAATTCTAATTATCGCTTTTTATTTCACTATAAATCACCACTTTTCACTTTGGAACACTTGTATCGCCTTTATAATCAAAACTGACTCGATAGCGGCTGCCAGGCGCTTTTATATAGGCAGCTCCACCTTTGTCTACTTTCTGGAACCTTCGTTTTCTGGTTCCTTGTGGTATGTTCTATATTTCTTTTAGTTTCGAACAGCTTGAAGTTGTCTTCGCTTATCGCTCGTTAGTTTAGTACATAAATTCTTAATTCAGACAGCAACCCAAAATCGTTGATTCATCCTCTCGACGAACAGATGGCGCATAATCATCACAATATATAGTAATAAATACATAGTACATAGTTCAGAGGCAATATTTAGTACATAGTACACAGTACATATCGTCGGGTTGATGCATTAGTCCCGAAACAGAAATTTTTGCTATTTTAAACATTGTGCAAATATCCAAAATGCCGTATTATATTCAGCCAAAGTCACGGGTCTAAATTTTTATGGGAAACTGGATTCAATTTGAATTTTTTCAGAACATAGTACATAATATGCAGTACATTGAATATAGTACGTAATAGATAATATATAATACATAGTAAATAATATAACATACCAGTAGCGAATGGAAGTATGGAAAAACTACTTCTACAGTAGCAGTTCAGTACTTCCACCCAGTACAAAAAAGGCATTACATTAACACGGCGATGGCCTAGGCTGGGAAGTTCTTCTTTTTTCCCTTCTATAGAATGGGTTGAAGAAGTACTTACTCCACATTTCATTTAGAAGTAAAAAAACATTTCATTAACATGGAGATGGCCTAGGCGGGAAGTACTTCCCTTTTCCTTTCCATAGAATGTGTTTTGGAAGTAATTACATTTATTATTAAACTCATAATACAAAGTTATTATATTGTAAATTTTTGTAATGTAATTTAGTTGGCGTAGGCGTGAAGGGGTGGGGGAGCTTGAAGTAAAATTAAGCGATTTATATTTATATCATAAACATAAATTTAAATATATTGTTACGTTTTTACGGCTTAACGGATTCGTAGGATTAATTAAGGAATACACATTTTTAATTATCCACACAATAATTTATTTATCACAAACCAAAACACAATTTAATTACAAACACAATTCTTACAGTTCACTATAATCACTTTCAATTCAATAACTCGCACTATTAAATTCTATCTATCGCTTTATAGTTCACTTTCAAATCACTACTTTTCACTGTTCTCACTTTAAAACACTTTTATCGCCTTTATAATCAAAACTGACTCGATAGCGGCTGCCAGGCGCTTTTATATAGGCAGCTCGACCTTTGTCTACTTTCTGGAACCTTCTCGAGTCCCTTTTCTCGAGCCTAGTGGTATGTTCTTTTATTTCGTTAAGTTTCGACCAGCTTGAAGTTGTCTTCGCTTATTGCTCGTTAGTTTAGTTGTTTAGTACATAAATTCTTAGTTCAGACAACAACCGAAAATCGTTGATTCATCCTCTCGACAAACAGATGGCGTATAATCATCACATTGCCCCCTTCTTAGGACTGTTCGTCCCGAACAGTTGTCCATCCTGGATCCGGCTGATGATATGGGCACAGCCTGTCTATGTGCACAATCTTCTTCTTTGCTTTGGGTCCTTGTTGAATCCTGTAGACCACATCGTTGATCCGTGTTAGGATTTTATAGGGCCCCTCCCACTGACGCTGAAGTTTCGGAGACTTGCCTTTCCGTCTTCGAGGGTTGAACAGCCAAACGAGGTCACCTTCCTGGAATCCGCTACAGTTTGCTCGGAGGTCGTACCTTGTTTTCATCCTGTCACTGGCTATCTTGAGATTCCTCCTTGCGAGCTGGTGGATATCTGCAAGTCTATCGCGAAGTTCACCTGTATAACCGCCAGTAGATTCGTTGCTTTCCACAGGTGTCCCAAATTTCAAGTCGCTTGGCAGCCGGATTTGTCTTCCAAAAATCACACTAGAAGGGGTTTGTCCTGTGGAATTATGAACTGCTGTCCGATATGCCATTAGAAAAATAGGGATATAACTGTCCCAGTCGCGCTGGTGCTCGCTAACGACTTTCCTTAAGTGCTCTAGCATTGTCCTGTTGAATCGTTCTACCATTCCATCGGATTGGGGATGAAGGGGCGTCGTCCTGGTCTTCTTCATTCCGAGTATCTTACATACTTCTTGAAAAACTTGAGATTCGAAATTTCTCCCTTGGTCAGAATGAAGCTCATGAGGAACACCAAATCTGCAGATCCAATTGTTCACTAATTCCTCTGCAACAGTGATTGCTTCCTGATTTGGAATGGCATATGCTTCGGGCCACTTACTGAAGTAGTCCATAACCACCAAAATGTAACGATTCCCTCGGTCTGATGCTGGAAAAGGTCCCGCCACATCGATTGCAATTCTTTCAAATGGAGCTCCCACGTTGTATTGCTGCATCTCTCCTTTTGTTTTTACTCGAGGGCCTTTGCTGCTGGCACAAATTGTGCATTTACGGCACCAGTCTGTAACATCGTCCCGCATGTGAAGCCAATAGAATCTATCTCTTATTTTTGCCAAAGTTTTATTGACTCCCAGATGTCCTCCTGATGCGCCATTATGACACTCCTCGAGAATATCTCTTATTCTACTGCGAGGGACTAACACCTGCATTCGGTGAGAGGTACCGTCAGCGGTTTCCCATTTGCGCTTTAACACTCCTCGCTCGATGTGCAATGAATCCCATTGGGCCCAATAGCTCTTCAGGATTTCGCTTCTCTCTGCAATATCCTTCCATTCAGGCTTCTCCTCGTATTCCTTCCATGCCAGAATCGAAGAAATATCTGGGTCGTCGCGTTGGGCGTCTCGGAGTCCCTGGTCGTCCCATCCTGTCGTTGGCTCAACGGTCGTCCTTTGACACTTTTCCTCAATACGCCCACAATGTTTGCAATCTTTTACGCATGGTCGCCGGGAGAGTGCATCTGCATTTCCATGGTTTCCTCCTTTTCTGTGGCCTATATTAAAGTCGTAGGACTGAAGTCTCTCGATCCATCTTGCCACTTGTCCTTCAGGATTTTTAAATTGCATCAGCCATTTTAATGCTGCATGATCCGTTCGAAGGATGAAGTTTTGCCCATAGAGATACTTGTGGAAGTGCTTAGTTGAGTCCACGATTGCCAACAGTTCTCTCCTTGTGACGCAGTAATTCCGCTCCGATTTTGACAGCGCTCTACTGTAGTAAGCTATGACCTTTTCCTGCCCTTCGAAGTTTTGTGATAGCACTGCACCAATTCCGACATTACTCGCATCTGTGTCCAATATGAATTTTTCGCCTGGCTTCGGATATGTAAGTATTGGTGCTTGGCAAAGTCCTTGCTTTAGTGTCTTGAAACTTTCCTCGCATTTTTCTGTCCAGATAAATGGTCTTCCTTTTTCTGTCAGTTTATGTAATTCCTTAGCTATGTCGGCAAAGTTCCTGACAAAACGTCTATAATAGGTGGCAAGTCCCAAGAAGCTTCGAAGTTCATGTTTATCCTTCGGTGTGGGCCAATTCTTAACTGCTGCTATTTTCTCCGGATCTGTTTGAACTCCATTGGATGAAACCACATGTCCGAGATAGTTGACTTGGTCTCTGAACAGTACGCACTTTTTAGGGCTGAGTTTCAGCTGGGCTGTTCTCAACTTTTGGAAAACCTCTCGTAGATTGCCCAGATGTTCCTCGAAACTTTTTCCAACGACGATGATATCGTCCAAATAAACCAGACAAGTCTTCCATGTCAGTCCTCGCAAGACGCATTCCATCAGTCGTTCGAATGTAGCTGGAGCATTACACAGTCCAAACGGCATGACTGTAAACTGCCACAGGCCGTTTCCTACAGAGAAGGCTGTCTTTTCTCGGTCCTCCGGGTGAATTTCGACTTGCCAGTAGCCGCTCTTAAGATCCAAGGTAGAAAACCATTTAGCTCCAGAGAGAGTATCCAGTGTGTCATCGATACGAGGTAATGGGTAGCTGTCCTTTTTAGTGATGTCATTTAACCGTCGATAATCCACGCAAAACCTTGTGCTGCCATCTTTCTTTCTGACTAGAACCACGGGAGACATCCAAGGGCTTTTCGACTCCTCTATAAGGCCTTGTCTTCTCATGTCCTCAATCATATTGGCTGCTTCTTCCCGCTTAGCTAGTGGTAGTCTTCTCGGCGGTTGCTTGATTGGCTGGGCATCTCTGGTGTCGATCCTATGTTGGACGATGTTCGTTTTTCCAAAATCATCATCTCTCATGGCGAAGATATCACTAAAATCCTCTACTAATGTTCTTGCCTGGAGATACTGGTTTTGTTCAAGACAACTACTTGAGAGCACTGTGTTTACCAATTTCGTGGCCTTTGGCTTTGGTTTTGCCACCGGTTCCGTGTGAGCGCACTCCACTAATGTAATCTGTTCTGCCGGTTCTCCTTTCCCCAAAACCGTATCCTTCTTCAATCGTATTTCGCGCTCGTTGGTATTTAGCACTCTCATGAACACCTCCCTTTTGTCATCGATGCTCACCAGACATTTTCCAATTGCTATACTTTTGGCCTGTTCCGTTTTCTCTGGTTCGATAAGATAGAATCGGTAGCTCCCGGGATCACCATCGACTATTGCTCGCACCAATTTCTCAGCGCACGGAGGAAGCACGGTATCTTCTCGAACGACGACTTTCAGCTGCGAAAAACACGTGGATCCTATGGCCATGGGAATCTCCTTGTTGTCATATCTCAGTATTTCCTCTCCGATGTCCAGTAGAATTTTATGCGTTTTCATAAAGTCCAGTCCCAGAATACACTCGTCTGTTATATCAGCTACCAGGAACGAGTGTGAAAATCCGATGTCTGCGAGAACCACATCCAACATAGTTTCCCCGTGTACTCGTACTGGCTCTCCTGTTGCAGTTTTCAGTCTGTATTGGCATGCGTCTTTCAACCACTTATTACCGACCAAGTCAGCCCGGATGACAGATTTTGAAGCACCAGTATCTACAGTTATTGTGCATTTTTCGGCTCCAATCTTTCCATCGATGACAAGGCTGTCGCCACTACGCTGCAGTTGTTTGATAGTGACGATGATGATACCGGGGGCTTCGATTTCCCCGACCAACTCCCGCCCCATGGAGTTAGTCTTTATTCGTTTCCCTGCTGCTGTCTACGGGGCGACACGGAGTCATTTTCTTCGGCCTCCCTCTGCTCACCTTTCTGGCGATGTCCGCATTTTTCACAACAAGTTCCGCCACTCCTATTTTCGGTTGATTCTGTTCTCCTTCGCTTTCTGCAATTCCTTTGCAAATGACCCGGTTCACTACAGTTCCAGCATCGGAGTCGACCGCGTACTTCCGCTGCATTCATTCTGTTGCAAATATCCTCTGTTGTGTAGATCTCCCTGAGGCGGACTGCACTTCTTGATGCTTGCTTCGCTGCCTCGTATGACAGAGCATATGCCAGAACTTCAGCGGTATTCTTCTTTCCGGCCAATCTCGCTGCTTGTTGTAGATCTCGGTCGGCAAAAGAGTTAAGAAAGGCCTCTCTTGCTACTTCGTTGATGTAGTCTTGGCCGAAGCTAGGATAAGCCAGATGCACTAACCTCTCGATATCTGCGCATAGTTGTTGTAAAGTTTCTCCTGGCTTTTGAAGTCTGTTTCGAAGCTGAAGTCGATATACCTCTTGCAGGTGCTGATCACCGTAACGCATTTCCAGCGCTTGAACTATGAACCCGTAATTGTTTCGATGTTCTGCAGGTATTGACTGTAGTATTTCTGCTGCTGTGCCCCTTAGTGCTAGCGTTAAGGACATTGCTTTCTCCTCCTCGGTCCAGTAATTACCGGCTGCTGCTGCTTCGAATTGGAGCTTGTAAGTAGGCCATGGGCTTTGCCCGTCGAAGGTTGGAGGCTGTAGTTTCCTAACTCCGATGACTTCGGGAGATGCTGTCGCTGGGTGATGATTCTTTACTCTTTCCAGGTCGGCTCTGACGTTTTCCAATTCCATCTTTACCTTTTCTTCGTTTTCTCTAATGGAATTTTCGAGTTTTTCCAGATCTGTCCTTACATTTTCTATTTTGTCATCCACCTTTTTGTCGACAGAAATAGACATCAATTCGAGTTTCTGCTCCAGCTGATTTCTCTGTTCCTCCATCGACTCTTTGAGCTCTGCTAACGAGCGTTCATGAACTACTGCTACCAATTTCTGTTCATCTTTTAGCGCCAACACTTCTGCCTTGATCTCTGCTGATGCACGTTCTTGCGCTGCTGATGACCGTTCTTGCGCTTCCCTCATCTCTGCCGATGCACGTTCCTGCGCTTCCTTCATCTCTGCCGATGCACGTTCTTGCGCTTCCTTCATCTCTGCCGATGCACGTTCTTGCGCTTTCTTCATTTCTGCCGATGCACGTTCTTGCGCTTCCTTCATCTCTGCCGATGCACGTTCTTGCGCTGCTGATGACCGTTCTTGCGCTTCCTTCATCACCATCAATGTTTTGAAAAGTTCTGCCATACTCACTGTCGTTTCTTCTGGCTCCTCTTCTACCTCGCCTTCAAACATGTAGGATTCAGGATCCTTACCTTCGTTCACCATAGCTTCTCGAAGCAGGGCGGTTAGGGCATTTTTAGCCCCCACCGTTGATAACGAGCGCTTACTTAATTCTCTTTTCAACTCCACAATGCGCAGATCCACTAATTTTCGACCCATTTTATTATTATGTCTTTAGTTCGTACTCACAAAAATTAAATTCCGGTCACAATAGTTTTAAAAAAATTCACTTATTTCACTTATCTCTTAATTAATCCCACTTCTGACACCAATTGTTACGTTTTTACGGCTTAACGGATTCGTAGGATTAATTAAGGAATACACATTTTTAATTATCCACACAATAATTTATTTATCACAAACCAAAACACAATTTAATTACAAACACAATTCTTACAGTTCACTATAATCACTTTCAATTCAATAACTCGCACTATTAAATTCTATCTATCGCTTTATAGTTCACTTTCAAATCACTACTTTTCACTGTTCTCACTTTAAAACACTTTTATCGCCTTTATAATCAAAACTGACTCGATAGCGGCTGCCAGGCGCTTTTATATAGGCAGCTCGACCTTTGTCTACTTTCTGGAACCTTCTCGAGTCCCTTTTCTCGAGCCTAGTGGTATGTTCTTTTATTTCGTTAAGTTTCGACCAGCTTGAAGTTGTCTTCGCTTATTGCTCGTTAGTTTAGTTGTTTAGTACATAAATTCTTAGTTCAGACAACAACCGAAAATCGTTGATTCATCCTCTCGACAAACAGATGGCGTATAATCATCACAATATGTTTATACATTAAAGATAAAAAACCTAATGGCTGAGATAACTGAGATTATTAACAAAGAAAACGACCAGCTATGAAGGTTTTCAAAACGCTGTTATGGCAAATTAAACTCTTGGTCACCAAACCCATTCTCCTCTGCATTACTTTTAAGTCATTACAGAAAACACAAAATAAAGAAGTACTTCCAAATCAACTTCCCAGAATAAATACTTGCGAATTTCCCTACTGGGATTCTACTCCAGATATGTACGTAAAATACAGATGCCCAGTCGAATAGGCGAAATGCCGAAACGTATTCCATGTCGCCTAAAGCGATTAATCCAAGCAAAATATTTAAATATTGCAGCCATTTAGCTGGCTAGAGCATGGCAACTTTTGGTTTAGCTCCACCTACAAACAGCAGCGTATAATTCTATGTGTGCGAGGCAAAATAGCCCGCGCTTGGTGGGAGAGATTGGGTTTCAATTACCTAGTGTATAGCAGAAAAATTTAATCGATTAACTCAAAGTTACATCCAAATTTAGAATTAGCGTATAAACGGTTATTAAATACATTCTTGTAACTTATGGCTTAAGCCGAAATATTTCGGTTTAAGCCATAATTCGAATTACCTCGTTTATAGGGTAAAACATTTTGGATGATCCATAATTCGAATTATTTTTGGAGTAGCTATAAACTAGGTAAATGTTGCAATACAGAAGCTGCTCTCAACGTTCATTTCATATTCTCGCAATGCAGAGTCGCTCTCAAAATTCATGTCATATTCTCGCACGACATCGCTGCTGTCTGTTGCTGGAGCTCCACCAAATTTTACTTACATACATATCTGGTCTGGGGCACTTTTAGTCGAGGATGAAATGAATGCTGAGGGCGGCGTCTGCATTGCGAAAATATGAAAGAATGTGGAGAATATGACGTGGATTTTGAGAGCGGCGTCTGCGTTGCAAGAATATGAAAATAATGTATGCGACAATAGGTGTGTTTGATGACTGCTTCAGCTCAATCTTAAGAGCAGAAAAATTTTCTTTGAGACTTTTAGACAGATCTTTTCTGCTCCCATTTGCCTTGCCCTGTGTTTTTTGAGCCTGCACCTTGTTGATAATTCTCACTTTGTCTGCTCCCCCAAATTTGTAGGAACAGGCTGAGCAGCCAAATTCTTCTTATTTATCTCAAATAGAAAGCAGAAAAATCGGAAAATTAATTTATGAATGATTTTGTAATATACTGCTATTTCAAGATAGATGGCAGTAAAAGAACTTGAAATATGTATAACTTCATGTCTTTACTTGACTCTTGTGTTACTTAGTTTGTTATGAATTTTGACGTGACAACGTCTATTAAAACGATGAACGCCGGCTGCATGCACGAAAAATTATGACTCATTGTCCCGTTATGTCCCGTTATGTCCCGTTATCCCATAATAATTTTAAAAATTTGATCGTAGTAATCTTAAAAATTTGGTTAAAATTGTCAATATTTAATTTAATTAAATTTGTCAAATTGTCAACAATAGGCAAAGCAAGCCAAACACTCTGTCTCCTAACTGGGTGCCGGTGTATAAGAAAATAGTAAACATTACACTGACGAAAACTGTGAAATGCAAACGAAAACAGTTTCCTTGCGTTCCTGCTCGTGCTATTACCATTCACAAGTCGCAAGGTGGGACGTTTACTGTTATTGTTTATAAATACTCCTCGGAGCAACCACAACAGTTGGTGTACATGGCGCTGAGTCGGGTAACGAATATAGACGGCTTGCACATCATCACGGAAAAATATGCGCCTTTTATCTTCAAACACGGACGGGATGGGAACGACTCACATACTACGCGAGCTGTCCGTAACGAACACATTCGACTCCGTGGACACTTCGAAAGCAGTGAAATTTTGTGATGACGGTAACAACGCTGGGCAAACTGTAGTGACAAACCTTAATGTTCAGAGTTTGTCTGCGCACTTCGACGATATTGAAACGGATCCCGTGATACCAAGATCGGACTGACGTGGATGCGTGACAATTTTGATCCAGTTCCAATCAATAATTATGAATGTATAACCAGGCATAATAATCGATCGGATTCTGATACAAACGCAGCTGGTGGAGTAGCAATCTATCGAAAATTAACATCAACATCCACGGCCAAAGTTCTCCACGTTGAATTGTCGGACACAACTCGTCTCATCAGAAACACAGGCGACGTCTGCTTGGCTGAAATTACATGCTTCACTGCTGATACAACGTATAAAATTGTACTTGGCGCAGTGTATGTATATTCATCCTGGAGCAAGTGTCTCAAACATTAGTGTATTGCTGCACCAAGCACTCTTTCCGTATGTGCATAACAGGCAGTATGTGCATCCGATCATGCAAGTTGATACCAATGTACCAATTCTTCTTTGTGGCGACTTGAGGAACAACCCTCGATTTGACTTTTACAAGGCACATTACGCTTGAAACACTCCCATTCATTTCATACTTTTCCTATCATCGACCTATCCTTAACAGAATAACACAGATTGCAAGAAGTTAAATATCAGACATGTATAAAAGCTGTAAATGAATTTGTTACTACACATTGTTACTTGTAAATAATCTGTTCATTAAAGTAATAAACATATTTGAATTCATTGGTGCAAATAAAAGCTAATATATCAATCAAAATGAATATTTCATTTCACTCCTTTTTGTATCCATACCATTGATTATCTATAAGTAGATGCGTAATCATGGGACCTGCGAGGATGGCGGGTGTTGGTGTTTGGCGGCGCTAGCGTCTGCTTTCTTTTTGCGGTTTGGTCTTTCGGTAAAACTTGCAAGATTTGGAAGTTTTGGTTTGGAGTTTCGATAATACATAATAAAACAGCTGAGGGCTTTCGATGTTGTAAATAAACTGTACATAAGAAGGAATTTTCTTGAAATATTTAAATGAAATTGAATTTATTTTGGCGGCACCGTGGAAAAATCGTGCAGAAATATTATTGAATATTAAATTAAATTAAATATCTTCTGAATCAGTTTTCAAATTTTTTAATTTGTGAGATTAAGGGCCTGTGCCAAAATACAATTCAAATGTCAATTTGTATGAAAAACGCATTTCAGTTTTAAAATTCATTTCTCGAAGGTTTGGGTCTTTGGAAATGTAAGGATATTTTTGAATTGTAGGGAAATTTTATGCAAACATTCGTTTGACAGTTAATTATTATTCAATAATTTTATTGTACAAGATAAAAACTAAATGAACACAAAAGGCTTGCATTTGGGTTAAATACTACCACTTCTTGTTACGTGAAAATTGGTGCCAAAATAATAAAATTAATACCAAGTTTCGTAAAAGAATTGATTCATTTTTTTAAAAGATTTGAAAATATGTACATAACTGCTACTTGCATTCCACCCCTACTTCATAGATGCTAATGAAGCTCTTCGATTTCAATCATTTTAAAACATAAAACAGCATGGCCCTGGGCTGCTTTAAAATAGATTATTAAAAAAATTATAAATTGCAAATGTTGTTGTCATCCATGTTTTCAAATAATAACATGAATTGTCAAATGAAATTCGTCAAATGTATTTTGGCACACTTTGTAATTTCGAAGTGTCCGTGGTGAAAGTAGCAAATTCGGAATTGTATTTTGGCACCCACCCTAAGTGCTATTACTGTTGATTGAATTTGATTTGGCTGGACCGTTGGAAAACTGTGAGAATTAGTGAGAGTTACTTGGTGTTTTTACAATTTTGGTGACAAAACCTTGTAAAAAATATTAATTTGTTGTTGTTAGTTATTAGTGTTTTATTTTGACGTGACAACGTCTATTAAAACGATGAACGCCGGCTGCATGCACGAAAAATGATGACTCATTGTCCCGTTATGTCCCGTTATCCCGTAATAATTTTAAAAATTTGATCGTAGTAATCTTAAAAATTTGATTAAAATTGTCAATATTTAATTAAATTAAATTTGTCAAATTGTCAACAATAAGCAAAGCAAGCCAAACACTCTGTCTCCTAACTGGGTGCCGGTGTATAAGAAAATAGTGAACATTACACTGACGAAAACTGTGAAATGTAAACGAAAACAGTTTCCTTGCGTTCTTGCTTGTGCTATTACCATTCACAAGTCGCAAGGTGGGACGTTTACTGTTATTGTTTATAAATACTCCTCGGAGCAACCACAACAGTTGGTGTACGTGGCGCTGAGTCGGGTAACGAATATAGGCGGCTTGCACATCATCACGGAAAAAGATGCGCCTTTTATCTTCAAACACGGACGGGATGGGAACGACTCACAGACTACGCGAGATGTCCGTAACGAACACATTCGACTTCGTGGACACTTCGAAAGCAGTGAAATTTTGTGATGACGGTAACAACGCTGGGCAAACTGTAGTAACAAACCTTAATGTTCAGAGTTTGTCTGCGCACTTCGCCGATATTGAAACGGATCCCGTGATACCAAGATCGGATTATTTGGTATTGACTGAAACGTGGATGCGTGACAATTTTGATCCAGTTCCAATCAATAATTATGAATGTATAACCAGGCAGAATAATCTATTGGATTCTGATACAAACCCAGCTGGTGGGGTGGCAATCTATCGAAAATTAACATCAACATCCACGGCCAAAGTTCTCCACGTTGAATTGTCGGACACAACTCGTCTCATCAGAAACACAGGCGAGGTCTTCTTGGCTGAAATTACATGCTTCACTGCTGATACAACGTTTAAAATTGTACTTGGCGAAGTGTATATTCATCCTGGAGCAAGTGTCTCAAACATTAGTGTATTGCTGCACCAAGCACTCTTTCCGTACGTGCATAACGGGCAGTATATGCATCCGATCATGCAAGTTGATACCAATGTACCAATTCTTCTTTGTGGCGACTTCAACACAAACGTGAAAAATGATGATACATTCCTCAAATTCATGAAGGATATGTACAATCTCGAATGCACATCAGATGTTACTAAGTCAACAACGCTGAGAGGAACAACCCTCGATTTGACTTTTTCAAGGCACATTACACTTGAAACACTCCCATTCATTTCATACTTTTCCTATCTTCGACCTATCCTTAACAGAATAACACAGATTGCAAGAAGTTAAATATCAGACATGTATGTAGACATGATGATACATTCCTCAAATTCATGAAGGATATGTACAATCTCGAATGCACATCAGATGTTACTAAGTCAACAACGCTGAGAGGAACAACCCTCGATTTGACTTTTTCAAGGCACATTACACTTGAAACACTCCCATTCATTTCATACTTTTCCTATCTTCGACCTATCCTTAACAGAATAACACAGATTGCAAGAAGTTAAATATCAGACATGTATAAAAGCTGTAAATGAATTTGTTACTACACATTGTTACTTGTAAATAATCTGTTCATTAAAGTAATAAACATATTTGAATTCATTAGTGCAAATAAAAGCTAATTTTTCAATCAAAATGAATATTTCATTTCACTCCTTTTTGTATCCATACAAAATAATGATAATTTAATATAAATGATTCAATTTTATTCATAAAAGTATGCAATAATTTCATCAATGTTTTCTCATGACGTTGTCACGTTAAACTATCGTCCGTAAACCCTCTTTACAAACAACAAATTTTGACGTGACAACGTCTATTAAAACGATGAACGCCGGCTGCATGCACGAAAAATGATGACTCATTGTCCCGTTATGTCCCGTTATGTCCCGTTATCTCCCGAAGTAATTTTAAAAAATTGATCGTAGTAATCTTAAAAATTTGATTAAAATTGTCAATATTAATTAGATTAAATTATTGTCAAATTGTCAACAATAAGCAAAGCAAGCCAAACACTCTGTCTCCTAACTGGGTGCCGGTGTATAAGAAAATAGTGAACATTACACTGACGAAAACCGTGAAATGCAAACGAAAACAGTTTCCTTGCGTTCCTGCTTGTGCTATTACCATTCACAAGTCGCAAGGTGGGACGTTTACTGTTATTATCTATAATATAAAAATAAGTCGGGTTTTCCTTCCAGACGCTATAATTAGAGAACGCACGATCCGATTTCCACGGTTTTGCATTCGTTGGAAAGGTCTCGGGCTCCGTGAGGTTTATAGCAAAAAAATTTCAAAAGCAGGCGCTTGGTCCATAGCAGCCATCTCAAGAGGGCGGATTACCATTTTCTTTACAACCCCTCGACATGGATATCAAATGAAAGGTTATGGTAAGTAGAACACCAAAAGCAATATAGTATACTCAATATATCGTTTGGTCCATGGCAGTCATCACAAGAGAGCAGATGACCATTTTCTTCACAACCCATTCGAAATGGGTATCCAATGAAAGAGTATGATAAGTAGAACAATATAAGCAATATAGTATACTCAATATGTCGCTTGGTCCATAGCGGCCACCTCAAGAATGCGGATTACCATTTTCTTCACAACACCTTCGACATGGATATCGAATGAAAGAGTATGATAAGTAGAACACCATAGGCAATAAAGTATACTCAATATATCGTTTGGTCCATGGCGATCATCTCAAGCGGGCGGATTACCATTTTCTTCACAACCCCTTCGAGATGGGTATCAAATGAGAGAGTATGATAAGTAGAACACATAAGCAATATAGTATACTCAATATATATCGTTTGGTCCACAGCGGCCATCTCCAGAGGTTGGATTACCGATATTTGCACACCTCTCGATATGGATTTCAAATGAAAGGGTATGATAAGTAGAACACCATAAGCAATATAGTATACTCAATATATCGTTTGGTCCATGGCGGTCATCTCAAGAGGGAGGATGATCATTTTCTTCACTCCCCCCTCGACATTGGTATCAAATGAAAGGGCATTATAAGAAGAATGCCATAGACCATGTCTTTAGATTCATGGCGGCCATCTCAAGAGGGCGGATTGCGATTTTCTTCACAACACCCGAGACATGGGTATCAAATGAAAGGCTATGAAAAGTAGAACACCATAAGCAATATAGTATACTCAATTTATAATTTGGTCCATGGCGGCCATCTCAAAAGGGCGGTTTACCATTTTCTTCACAACTCCTTCTAGATGGGTATCAAATGAGAGAGTATGATAAGTAGAACACCATATGCAATATAGTATACTCAATATATCGTTTGGTCCATAGCGGCCATCTCAAGAGTGCGGATTAATATTTTCTTCACAACCCCTTCGACATGGGTATCAAATGAAAGAGTATGATAAGTAGAACACCATAGGCAATATAGTATACTCAATATATCATTTGGTCCATGGCGGTCATCTCCCGAAATCAATTTTCCCAGATTTGTTCTTTTTTCACTATCGCATCGCAGACTGTGTCCTCATAATCTTATTTTATTGAAAGGCGTTGCAACGCACGCGGGTTTTTGCTAGTTTAATATAAATGATTCAAGTTTATTCATAAAAGTATGCAATCATTTCATCAATGTTTTCTCATGACGTTGTCACGTTAAACTATCGTCCGTAAACCCTCTTTACAGACAACAAATTTTTTTGATTTAACATTAGTTTATTGGTAAGTAATTTGCATCACGTCAGGTAAGAGTTTGTTGATTAAAATTGAAATATTGGTCTTAGGTGACATTCTAGTGTTCGCGAGTTCCACAAACAACAAATTTTTTAGAACTGTTTTTAAACAGATTAATAAACAAATATTACTTTTAATTTATATTTCCCCGCGCTATTATTATTCATTAAAATTGCGTTTCCAAAATATTAAAAATACAGATTTAATTTTTCAAAGTCGAATACTAGAACATTGCTTAATTATCAATATTCAAATTGGATTTTTCTTGTAAAAAAATTGCATAAAATTTATTTGGGCGCTGTTTGCACGTTGTTTATTTCTATACCATAACAACAATAATGAGCAGCACTTATTGTTGTCGTTATAAGGACTGTAAAAATGTACATTCTCCTGGGTCGTTTCTTACATTTTTCAAGGTCCCGGATGATTTTAGACGCACCATTTGGCTAAAGCATTCTGGGGATATATACTTGCAGATAGGAATGAGCGCCAGCAAAAAGATCTATTTTTGCGAAATGCATTTTTATCAGGATGATATAATAACCATGTCTGATAGAAAAAAGTTAAAATATATGGCAGTTCCAAAAGCATTCGATTCGCTTATATGCTCTTGTACAGAGAGTAAAATGGATGGATTATGCCAGAAAATGTTATCAGCAACCAGTAAACCTCAAGCTAAAATTGAGGCTCGTAAACGGAAGCGAGACCCTATGCAAGCAATTGATATTGTTACGTTTTTACGGCTTAACGGATTCGTAGGATTAATTAAGGAATACACTTTTTAATTATCCACACAATAATTTAATTATCACAAACCAAACACAATTTAAAAATAAACACAATTCTTAGAGTTCACTATAATCACTAGCAAATTTAATATTTCGCACTATTCAATTCTAATTATCGCTTTTTATTTCACTACTTTTCACTGTTCTCACTTTAAAACACTTGTATCGCCTTTATAATCAAAACTGACTCGATAGCGGCTGCCAGGCGCTTTTATATAGGCAGCTCCACCTTTGTCTACTTTCTGGAACCTTCGTTTTCTGGTTCCTTGTGGTAGGTTCTTTTATTTCCTTAAGTTTCGACCAGCTTGAAGTTGTCTTCGCTTATCGCTCGTTAGTTTAGTACATAAATTCTTAATTCAGACAACAACCGAAAATCGTTGATTCATTCTCTCGACAAACAGATGGCGCATAATCATCACATTGCCCCCTTCTTAGGACTGTTCGTCCCGAACAGTTGTCCATCCTGGATCCGGCTGATGATATGGGCACAGCCTGTCTATGTGCACAATCTTCTTCTTTGCTTTAGGTCCTTGTTGAATCCTGTAGACCACATCGTTGATCCGTGTTAGGATTTTATAGGGCCCCTCCCACTGACGCTGAAGTTTCGGAGACTTGCCTTTCCGTCTTCGAGGGTTGAACAGCCAAACGAGGTCACCTTCCTGGAATCCGCTACAGTTTGCTCGGAGGTCGTACCTTGTTTTCATCCTGTCACTGGCTATCTTGAGATTCCTCCTTGCGAGCTGGTGGATATCCGCAAGTCTATCACGAAGTTCACCTGTATAACCGCCAGTAGATTTGTTGCTTTCCACAGGTGTCCCAAATTTCAAGTCGCTTGGCAGCCGGATTTGTCTTCCAAAAATCACACTAGAAGGGGTTTGTCCTGTGGAATTATGAACTGCTGTCCGATATGCCATTAGAAAAATAGGGATATAACTGTCCCAGTCGCGCTGGTGCTCGCTAACGACTTTCCTTAAGTGCTCTGGCATTGTCCTGTTGAATCGTTCTACCATTCCATCGGATTGGGGATGAAGGGGCGTCGTCCTGGTCTTCTTCATTCCGATAATCTTACATACTTCTTGAAAAACTTGAGATTCGAAATTTCTCCCTTGGTCAGAATGAAGCTCATGAGGAACACCAAATCTGCAGATCCAATTGTTCACTAATTCCTCTGCAACAGTGATTGCTTCCTGATTTGGAATGGCATATGCTTCGGGCCACTTACTGAAGTAGTCCATAACCACCAAAATGTAACGATTCCCTCGGTCTGATGCTGGAAAAGGTCCCGCCACATCGATTGCAATTCTTTCAAATGGGGCTCCCACGTTGTATTGCTGCATTTCTCCTTTTGTTTTTACTCGAGGGCCTTTGCTGCTGGCACAAATTGTGCATTTACGGCACCAGTCTGTAACATCGTCCCGCATGTGAAGCCAATAGAATCTATCTCTTATTTTTGCCAAAGTTTTATTGACTCCCAGATGTCCTCCTGATGCGCCATTATGACACTCCTCGAGAATATCTCTTATTCTACTGCGAGGGACTAACACCTGCATTCGGTGAGAGGTACCGTCAGCGGTTTCCCATTTGCGCTTTAACACTCCTCGCTCGATGTGCAATGAATCCCATTGGGCCCAATAGCTCTTCAGGGTTTCGCTTCTCTCTGCAATATCCTTCCATTCAGGCTTCTCCTCGTATTCCTTCCATGCCAGAATCGAAGAAATATCTGGGTCGTCGCGTTGGGCGTCTCGGAGTCCCTGGTCGTCCCATCCTGTCGTTGGCTCAACGGTCGTCCTTTGACACTTTTCCTCAATACGCCCACAATGTTTGCAATCTTTTACGCATGGTCGCCGGGAGAGTGCATCTGCATTTCCATGGTTTCTTCCCTTTCTGTGGTCTATATTGAAGTCGTAGGACTGAAGTCTCTCTATCCATCTTGCCACTTGTCCTTCAGGATTTTTAAATTGCATCAGCCATTTTAATGCTGCATGATCCGTTCGAAGGATGAAGTTTTGCCCATAGAGATACTTGTGGAAGTGTTTAGTTGAGTCCACGATTGCCAATAGTTCCCGTCTTGTGACACAGTAATTCCGCTCCGATTTTGACAGCGCTCTACTGTAATAAGCTATGACCTTTTCCTGTCCGTCGAAGTTTTGTGATAGCACTGCACCAATCCCGACATTACTCGCGTCTGTGTCCAATATGAATCTTTCGCCTGGCTTCGGGTATGTGAGTATTGGTGCTTGGCAAAGTCCTCGTTTTAGTGTGTTGAAACTTCCCTCGCACTTTTCTGTCCAGATAAATGGTTTTCCTTTTTCTGTCAGTTTATGTAATTCCTTAGCCTTGTCGGCAAAATTCCTGACGAAACGCCTATAATAGGTGGCAAGTCCCAAAAAGCTTCGAAGTTCATGTTTATCCTTCGGTGTGGGCCAATTCTTAACCGCGGTTATTTTCTCAGGATCTGTTTGAACTCCATTGGATGAAACCACATGTCCGAGATAGTTGACTTGGTCTCTGAACAGTACGCACTTTTTAGGGCTGAGTTTCAGTTGGGCTGTTCTCAACTTTTGGAAAACCTCTCGTAGATTGCCCAGATGTTCCTCGAAACTTTTTCCAACGACGATGATATCGTCCAAATAAACCAGACAAGTCTTCCATGTCAGTCCTCGCAAGACGCATTCCATCAGTCGTTCGAATGTAGCTGGAGCATTACACAGTCCAAACAGCATGACTGTAAACTGCCACAGGCCGTTTCCTACAGAGAAGGCTGTCTTTTCTCGGTCCTCTGGGTGAATTTCGACTTGCCAGTAGCCGATCTTAAGATCCAAGGTAGAAAACCATTTAGCTCCAGAGAGAGTATCCAGTGTATCATCGATACGAGGTAATGGGTAGCTGTCCTTTTTAGTGATGTCGTTTAACCGCCGATAATCCACGCAAAATCTTGTACTGCTATCTTTCTTTCTGACTAGAACCACGGGAGACATCCAAGGGCTTTTCGACTCCTCTATAAGACCTTGTCTTCTCATATCTTCTATCATACCGGCTGCCTCTTCCCGCTTGGCTAGTGGTAGTCTTCTCGGCGGTTGTTTAATTGGCTGGGCATCTTTGGTGTCGATCCTGTGTTGAACCATGTCCGTTTTCCCGAAGTCATCATCTCTCATGGCGAAGATATCACTGAAATCCTCTACTAATTTCCTTGCCTGGAGATACTGTTTTTGTTCAAGACAACTAGTTGAGAGCACTGCGTTAACTAATTTCGTGGCCTTTGGCTTTGGTTTTGGAACCGTTTCGTTGTTAGCGCACTCCACTAATGTAATCTGTTCTGCCGGTTCTCCTTTCCCCAAAACCGTATCCTTCTTCAATCGTACTTCTCGTTCGTTAGTATTTAGCACTCTCACGAATACCTCCTTCTTGTCGTCGATGCTCACCAGACATTTTCCAATTGCTATATTTTTGCTTTGTTCCGTTTTTTCTGGTTTTATAAGGTAAAATCGGTAGCTCCCGGGATCACCATCGACTATCGCTCGTACCAATTTCTCAGCACACGGAGGAAGCACGGTATCTTCACGAGCGATGACTTTAAGCTGCGAATAACAAGTGGATCCTGTGGCCATTGGAATCTCCTTGTTGTCATATCTCAGTATTTCCTCTCCAATGTCCAGTAGAATTTTATGTGCTTTCATAAAGTCCAGACCGAGAATGCACTCGTCTGTTATATCAGCTACCAGGAACGAATGTGAAAATCCAATGTCAGCAAGAACCACATCCAACATAATTTCCCCGTGTAATCGTACTGGCTCTCCTGTTGCAGTTTTCAGTCTGTATTGGCGTGCGTCTTTCAGCCATTTATTGCCGACCATGTCAGCCCGGATAACAGATTTTGAAGCACCAGTGTCTACAGTTATTGTGCATTTTTCAGCTCCAATCTTTCCTTCGATGACCAGGCTGTTGCCACTGCGTTGCAGTTGTTTGATAGTGGTGATGATGACACCGGGGGCTTCGATTTCCCCGACTAACTCCCGCCCCATGGAGTTAGTCTTTATTTTTTTTTTTTTTTTTTTTTTTTTATGTGATAGTCTAAGCTCAGGTGTCACCCTTTGTACTACTAGTACGTCATGTCGTTTAGGTCATGGTGCAATGTCCAGTAGTAAGCTTAGCTCGAAAGATAGAGAGAAGGACATAATAGGTTAGGGGGAGTCAAGGGGGTGTTGCAGAAAGTGGCGATGAACCTTGCGTTTGAACTCTTGGATGTTGTATGAGTTCGGGAATACCGTCTTTGGAAGGTTGTTCCACAGACGAGTGGTTCTTGTTATAAACGAATTTCTAGATCGGAGTGTGCGCGAAGATAAGGGCTGTAAACTGAGGGGGTGAGCCGAGCGGGCAAGTCTTGTGTTGCGGGAAAAATGTTGCCGTGGAGGCATAAGGTTACTTATTTCAGTGGAGCAATCATTATGAAAAAAACGATAAAATTTTGCTAGAGCTGCAACATTCCTACGGTGGCTTAATGAGTCAATTGAAGAGCAAATGGCGCTGTCACCAATAAGTTTGAGAGCACGGTTTTGCACCTTGTCCAGCCAAGCTAAGATGGTTCTTGGGGCCCCGGCCCAGATATACGAGTTGTATTCAAGACGGGGACGAATGTAGGACTTGTATATTATAGCCCTGGCAGACGGCTGAAGGAGAAATTTGCACCTTTTGAGGAATCCTAGACACTGGGATGCTTGTTTAGCACTTTGGAATATGTGGTTATTCCAGCGCAGATCTTCAGCTAATGTTACGCCTAGGATGTTTAGAGAGGGTTCTGCCGTTACGGTCTTGTTGTCCACTGAAATAGAAAGCGGTTCGGTGCAAGTTTTATTGGAGATGAGACAGTACTTCGTTTTAGATGCATTGAATTCGACACGTTTCGTTTCCCTGCTGCTGTCCGCGGGGAGACACGGAATCATTGTTTTCGGCCTCCCTCTGGTCACCTTTCTTCCGATGTCCGCATTTTTCACAGCAAGTTCCGCCACTCCTATTTTCGGGAGACTCTGCTCTCCTTCGCTTTCTGCAATTCCTTTGCAAATGACCCGGTTCACTACAGTTCCAGCATCGGAGTCGACCGCGTACTTCCGTTGCATTCATTCTGTTGCAACTATCCTCTGTTGTGTGAATCTCTCTGAGGCGGACTGCACTTCTTGATGCTTGCCTCGCTGCCTCGTATGCCAGAGCATATGCCAAAACTTCTGCGGTATTCTTCTTTCCGGCCAATCTGGCTGCCTGTTGTAGATCCCGGTCAGCAAAAGAGTTAAGGAAAGCCTCTCTTGCCACTTCGTTGATGTAGTCTTGGCCGAAGCTAGGATAAGCCAGATGCACTAACCTCTCGATATCGGCGCATAGTTGTTGTAAAGTTTCTCCTGGCTTTTGAAGTCGATTGCGAAGTTGAAGTCGATAAACCTCTTGCATGTGCTGATCACCGTAACGCATTTCCAGCGCTTGAACTAAGAACCCGTAGCTGTTGCGATGTTCTGCTGGTATTAACTGTAATATTTCTGCTGCTGTGCCCCTTAGTGACAACGTTAAGGCCATTGCTTTCTCCTCCTCAGTCCAGAAATTGCCTGCTGCTGCTGCTTCGAATTGGAGCTTATAAGTAGACCATGGGCTTTGCCCGTCGAAAGTTGGAGGCTGCAATTTCCTAACTCCGATGACTTCGTGGGATGCTGCCGCTGGGTGGTGAATCTTTACCCTTTCTAGATCTGCTCTGACCGATTCTAGCTCAATCTTCAACTTTTCATCATTTTCCCTCATGGAATTTTCGAGCTTTTCCAGATCATTCTCTACATTTGCTTTAATGGAAGATTCGAGATTTTCCAGCTTTTAGTCAACAGAGAGTGACATTAGTTCGAATTTCTGCTCCATCTGGTTTCTCTGTTCTTCCATAGACTCTTTGAGTTCTGCTAACGAGCGTTCATGAGCTACTGCTAATAATTTCTGTTCATCTTTTAACGCCAGCACTTCCGACTTGATCTCTGTAGTCGAACGTTCTTGCGCTTCCTTCATCTCGGCTGTCACTTCCTTAATCTCTGCTGATGCACGTTCTTGCGCAGCTGAAGACCGTTCTTGCGCCTCTTTCATCACCATCAATGTCTTAAAAAGTTCTGCCATACTCACTGTCGATTCTTCTGGCCCTGCTTCTACCTCGTCTTCAAAGATGTAGGCTTCAGGATCCTTACCTTCGTTCACCATAGCTTCTCGAAGCAGGGCGGTTAGGGAACTTTTAGCCCCCACCGTTGACAATGAGCGTTTACTTAACTCTCTTTTCAATTCTACAGTGCGCAAATCCACTAGCTTTCGACCCATTTTACTAATAAGTCCTTATTTCTCACGCACAAAATTTAAAGTCCAATCACAATTATTGTTCAAGTTCACTTATTTCACTTATCTCTTAATTAATCCCACTTCTGACACCAATTGTTACGTTTTTACGGCTTAACGGATTCGTAGGATTAATTAAGGAATACACTTTTTAATTATCCACACAATAATTTATTTATCACAAACCAAACACAATTTAAAAATAAACACAATTCTTAGAGTTCACTATAACCACTAGCAAATTTAATATTTCGCACTATTCAATTCTAATTATCGCTTTTTATTTCACTACTTTTCACTGTTCTCACTTTAAAACACTTGTATCGCCTTTATAATCAAAACGGCGGCTGCCAGGCGCTTTTATATAGGCAGCTCCACCTTTGTCTACTTTCTGGAACCTTCGTTTTCTGGTTCCTTGTGGTAGGTTCTTTTATTTCCTTAAGTTTCGACCAGCTTGAAGTTGTCTTCGCTTATCGCTCGTTAGTTTAGTACATAAATTCTTAATTCAGACAACAACCGAAAATCGTTAATTCATTCTCTCGACAAACAGATGGCGCATAATCATCACAATATTTCTAATATATCAATAACAATTCCTGAAGAGAACGATTCTGAAGAAGAGCTTGTAGTAAAAAAGAATCCTTCTGATAAAACCTATGTTAGAAATTGGATGATCCCTCAATTTCCAGACACGGAAAATATATCAATATCGCAATTTCCATCGCCAATAAAGAACGGTGAATTAAATAAAGAAAATGCCCCTATTACGAAATCTGCACCTTTTTATATTTATCAATCTCCACCGAAGAAAAATCGTGCAGACGAGAACATTTCTTTAACTTTCTTGGATAATTTATTGGAAAATAAGAGCAACGAAGTAAAAACATTTGTTAAAAACCAATTATTTCATAAGGAAAAAAGCCATTGGTCAGAAAATGAAAAACAGCTCGCTTTACAGCTTTTTTACAAATCTCCAGCCTCATATAAAGAAATGATAAAGATGGGGTTTACTTTACCATCAGTAAGCACGATTCAAAAGTGGCATTCAGTCATAAGGTTTAATACAGGCTTATCTGAAACCATTCAACAAATGCTACGGAAGAAAATATCAGATATTTCAATTGAAAATAGACGTTGCATTTTATTATTTGACGAAATGTCCAGCAAAACCGAATTAGAGTATAATTTAAGAGATGATATTATTTTCGGTTTTGAAGATTTGGGACCAATAGGGCGAACGAATAAGACTGCTTCAAGTGTTTTGCTCTTAATGATCCGAGGGGTTAATGTAAACTGGAAACAATGTGTTGGTTATTTAGCAGGTCATGTCAAGGGGAAGGAATTATGCGATATAATAAAAGACACCATTTCAAAATTAATAGATATCGGTTTCGAAGTTGTTGGTATTACATGCGACCAAGGGGGCAATAATAGATTATGCTTAAAATTGTTAGGTAGCTCCACAGAAAACCCATATTTCTTTGTAAACGGTACAAAGATTTTGACGTTTTTCGATGTTCCTCATTTATTCGAGAGTTTGCGCAACTCTTTGTATTTAAATGATATAATTGTGGCAGGCAAAAGAGTCTCATGGGATATCATTCGAAAAGTATATGAGTTCGATAATGGGACAATACGAGCAATGTACAAGCTATCTGATGTGCATATTGACCCAAAACATTTTAATCGGATGTCTGTAAAGCTAGCTACGCACATTTTAAGTCATTCCGTGGCAGCGGCTATTTTTACCGCCGTTTCTTTAGATTGCTTTAAAGATCCTTTAGAAAAAGAATGCGCTATTAATACCGCTACATTTATTTCAAGGCTTAATACTCTATTTGACCAGCTAAATAGTGTAAGCAAATTTTCGAAAAATCCAGGTCGAAATGCTTTATCAAACGAAAATATAAACATGCTACACAATCTCCAAGAAGTAAAAACTTGGATTTTGACATGGATGCATAAAGGCCGCATGAAGAGGCCATACTGCTTTGATGGTGTCATTCGCACTATAAATGCTATTGAAATACTTTGGCAGTACCTTCAAAGCAAGCAAAGGTACCTTATAACAGGGCATTTGAACCAAGATCCCATTGAAAATATGATTTCAATGATAAGGAATTTTAAAGGAACGTATGAAATAAATCCCAGCACATACAGGGTATACCGAAATTTAAAACAAATAATGTTCCACAATTATTTCACTTCGGATCTAACAAACTATGAAGACGCACAAAGTGAAAACTTAATGACTGTTACAGATTTGTCAAGCAAAGATGCAAACGATTCCGTGAGTTTTGAAGAAAACCGTACAGATGATGAAGATATCTCCATTAATTTGATTTCAGATGTGATGGGTGATATCTTTGAAAATAACTCGCCGGAAGAAAAATTTAAAATAAATTCCATGATATATTTTTACGGTTATATAGCAAAAAAAATCTCCACAAGTGCAAAGTGCAATCATTGTGAAAAGCACATGATAAGTTGCGACGAAAAGTTCTCGGAGAAGTATTGCTTAGTTAAAAATAAAGTTTTCAAATCTATAAAAGAGAATACAATGTACGGTTCCCTCAAGATACCGACTGCAGAGTTTGAAGCAGAACTGAATTTAATTTTTTGCAAATTCTTGGAACTGTTTGAAAAGTATAAAGAGAAAGAAAACTTAATACAGAATTACATTTTCACCCCAATAAATAAGATCATTCCGCAATGGCCAGGTTGTGATCACAAACCCTCTGCCATTCAAAATATTATTGTCATAATGACTAGAATAAAGATTCGAGATTTTAATAAAAAGGTCAAAAACACCTTAAAATCACAAAGAATCAATATACTGCGGGGTACTGAGTGAGAATCAGACCATCATATGGAATATTTAAAATTATAAAGATTTCCCCATCGCTCTCCTTTCAAAACATCCGGGACCTTAAAGTTTTCAATGAATGCGCTCCAATTTTTCTCATGTGGGCTCTTGGGTACGAGGAATCGGTCATCGGCCAGTGAGTACCTGGTTTCATCAAACCAATAGGTAGGCAATAATATTTAAAATGAAATAACAACGGCAAACAATTTAGTAAGATATTTTTTAATTAAATTATGCCCCTGTAACTATGGTTCGGAATGTAGTTGTTTTATTGTGTTTCGTGCATATTTGATTTTACTTCCAGAGGTATTTTTGATCGCACTCGTGTAATTAATAATATTCAAATTGGAAATCCCTCGTTGTTATACATATCTCCGTAACACTGTCAGCGTCACTATAAATATTTCAGCTTCACGTGTCTCTGAATCCATAACTATAAATTAGCGAAGAAGCCCTAATAATGGTACATGTTAGGCATTATCGGGAACAGCTTAGATTTCCCTAAATGAATTAAGCTGTCGGCCTGGTTTTTTATCTCTCCTCTCGGCTCATTTCTCCAAGCTCAATTTGGTTTTATGTCTTATTTTCAATTTTCATCTTTTTCGATATTGGTGACGCCATCTTTATAAGATTGATTTTTGTATCTGAAAACTCATGAATGACCCTTTGCACTACCAGTCCGTTCTATCGTTTGTCATGACAGGGTGCAATGTCTAGCAGTAACATTAGTATTAGTACTAGGGTGGCATAGGTTAATGATTATGAAGGTGGGAGTTCAGTGTGCAATAGCTCAATGGCGAAGGTAAGGTCCAAAATGTTATAACAGAAGAGTTCGAAGTACGACAAAGACTTAGACCAGGACGTGGACTGGTCCCATGCATTTCAACCTGACTCTGGATTGGTTGATAAGGAAAACGTCAGTCCAGAGAAGTACGTCAATAGCTACACAGTCGGTACAATCACTTAGTTAAGGGGATAAGATGAACATCGTGGGAAGGTTCTTTTTGGTAGAAAAAGAAGCTTATGTTGAATTAAAAGAGGCGGTAAAGGACATAGGCCTGAAGATAAAAGAAGAAAAAACGAAGGGGATGCAACAGTTCAGAGCAGGAAGATTTAGAATGGGAAGAAATTTAACCAGCGACGAGCATTACAGTTTACCTTGGGTCTACAATCACAAAAACAAACGAAGAAAAAAAAGAACTAGCCAGACGAATACTTCTGGCTGATCGAGCCTTTTATGCCCAAAAACAAATACTGCACTCAAGATCTGATCACAGGAAAACGAAACTCTCACTGTACAAAACAGTAATACGACCAGTACTGTGTTATGATAGCGAGATATGGACATAGAGGAACGAGTCCTTAGGTTTGAGAGAAAAATTCTTAGACGAATAATAGGCCCAACCAGAGAAGATGGAATATGGCGAAGGAGATACAACAACGAGTTGTATACAATTTTTGACGACCCAGAACTCTTAACTTTAATATAAATTAACAGACTGAGATTAGCCCGCCACGTTATCAGGATGAAAATATGCCATTAGGTAGACCCAGGAGGAGATGGATAGACTATGTGACGGCTGAGCAATGCTCAACATTCGCAATTGGAAACATGCTGCAAGGGAGAAATGCCCTAGAGGAGGCCAAGGCTCGATTTGGACTGTAGCGCCATTGGATGGATGGATGGGTGGAGGGTGCGGGTAGTTGTGGAAGAAGTTGGCGAGAGACTCTGTTTAAGAAGTCTTGGATGTTTTAGGAACTCGGAAATACTGACTGCCAGCGATTATTGCAGAATCGAGTTGTTCCATTTAGAAACGAATTACTATTTTGTCGTGAAAAGAATGACTGCAGGTAGAAAGAGTCAGACCAGTGGGCTAATCTGGTGCTGCGAGTATAAGATTGCCGTGCAGGCAGGAGAGGGTTTATTTCAATGGTACTGAGATAGTGGAGGTGAAATGTTGTGTGTTTAGCAAGCAATTTGTTGATCTACACATGAAGGACCAAGATAAGATAGATTGTAAAGATGTGTGGATGAATATTAACAAAACCAGTTAATACGTAGGCAGTAAAGCCGGTTTATAGTACACTTCAGCCTGTCCCAGTTATGCTGTCGAATTTAAATTTTGGAAAGAAGGATTCAATTGTTTTACAGTTCCAGGATGATATATTTATGTGGATCTATCATTATAGCCAAGGTCCTAAATCCAAAGCAATGCCTGAATGCGAAAGGATCTTTTTGATTGCAAGCCGTGGATTATGCCTACTGGGGACACCACGATATAAAAAAACGCGCCCTGTACTCGACCTCTTAGGTGGTGTGGAAGAGAGTGCACAAGACTTATTATATTTATAAAGCACTTACGATTCCTGGTGCGTTATAAATTTTAAAATATTATTTTACACATAAAGAAAGATTTTACATTAAACATCAAAACTTAATGATGAGGAAAAATAGTACATTGCCTGGGATACTACATATATGATAAAAACCTCTTCCATATGTAATTTAAAACTTTTTAACGAAATTTTCTCAGGCTCAACTTTTGGCCGAAATTAGAACATTTTTAATATTCTGTACAAAGCAGAAATTAAAATTTGCGGCACCGTATCCACCTGCAGACAAAAAAAACCATTTCATAAAAAAATAAAAAAAAATAAAAATCTTCCACGACTAAATTTTTCCCTAAACCTGAAAAATCGTTTTTAAACCACACAACAACAAAAATTCCGAAAATTGTGTCTCAAAGAACGGCTGGCGCAATCGCAAAGTATCCCAATTCATGCGATTATATGCATGAATTCAAAAGTTCAATGTACATAAGCAGCGAAACTGATAGACAGCTTTTATATATTTCGAAAGCTCTTGAGTCTCAGTTTTAACATGGATTTTGGAAATCAGTGTAAGTAAGGCCATCTATGTCCAAAGCCCGCAAACAAGGTTACGTATCTACTTATAGATAATCAATGTCCATACACAATAATGATAATTTAATATAAATGATTCAATTTTATTCATAAAAGTATGCAATCATTTCATCAATGTTTTCTCATGACGTTGTCACGTTAAACTATCTTCCGTAAACCCTCTTTACAGGCAACAAATTTTTTTATAAAGAACGTTGTTAACCATAAAAACCCATGTGTTATTATTTTTTCCCCATATAAAAGACATAACAGATTTGTTCGAAAAATACTTGGAAATATTGAAAAATACACATTAATTTTTATAAAAATAACATTTCGTTGTTATTTAGTGGGTTTTATTAGCCGCGTTCTTTTTACACCGTGTTCCAGATTATATCAGCCGAGCATAAAAGAACGGACCTGGATCATGGAAGAAATTTAGTTTTTTTACAGTAGTTCTGATTTTTGATATGTTCTGTTGCAATTTATGTCAGTCTCTTAAACTTATTAAAAATATTCCTGATTTAAAAAGGATTTAAAAAATGTTTAATTGACTTCCAAAATTAACAAAAGGCAACTTTGTGCATGTTTAGACGGTTCGCTTTGTCTCTCCTTTTGGGGCGCCCCAATGCGAAAATTTGTTTAGACGCTTCGCTTTGAGTCCAGTCGCTTTTACCCGGTGTCTCCACGAGACAGAAATCTTTCAGATATCTGTGCTGGCATTTCCAGATTGCCTGAAAATGTTTCGTGGAGACTACTATGGCAGGACAGAAACATATGGCAAGACGGCTACGTCTTGAAACATGTTTTGGCATTGCCGTCTTGACATCTTTCAAATTTTTCGAAAATTAAAATGGCGGGAATTGAAGTTTGATACACAAGCAATTGTTAGCAGTATTAAATATATTATAAAATTAGTGAAAATAATGAAATAAAATAATAATGGAATTTTTTAAATAAATTTGCTTTGTTTGTACTCATTATAAATACTTTCCCCGATGATATTTTTTTTATGTGGTAAATACAAGCTTAGGAATCACCATTTGTACTACATGTCTGTCATGTCGTCCAAGTCATGGTCAGTGTCTAGTAGTAAGCTTGATTTGAAGGATAGAGGAGAAAGGATAGGTTAGGGGTCTGGAGGGTGCGTGAGTAGATGTCGATGAACCTTGCGTTTGAACTCTAAGTCTAATCTAACACTAAGATATTATATGAGTTCGGAAACACCGACTGCGGAAGAGAGTTCCACAATCGAGTTGTTCAATTAATAAACGAACTACTAAAACGTAATGTGCGTGAAGAGGAGGGCTGTAGCGTATGGGGGTGAGACGAGTTGGCTAGTCTTGTGTTGCGGGAAAAAATTCGCCGTGTAGGCAGGAGGTTTCTGATTTCAGTGGAACAGTCGCTATGGTAATAGCGGTAAAATTTGCTAAGGGCTGCTGCATTCCTGCGATGGCTTAAAGGGTCGATGGAGGAGCAAAGGGTGCTATCGCCAATGAGTTTGATGGCGTGGTTATGCACCTTGTCCAGCCAAGCCAAGGTGGTTTTTGAGGCACCCGCCCAGATATACGAGTTGTATTCAAGGCGGGGCCGAATGAAGGACTTGTAGATTGTAGCCAGAGCAGTTGGCTGAAGAAGGAATTCTCTTGAGGAAACCCAGGCATTGGGAAGCTTGTTTGGCGATTTGGAATATGTGATTATTCCATCGCAGATCTGAAGATAAGGTTACGCCTAGGATGTTTAGAGATGGGTCAGCCATTACATTCTTTTTGTCCCCAGAGATAGCGGGACGGGTGGTGCAGGTTTTTGTAGAGATGGGACAGTACTAAGTTTTGGTTGCGTTGAATTCGACACGATTCTTGCGGCCCCAAGCAAGAATAAGTTCAATGTCCCCGTTAATAGAATTGGACATGAGTTCACGGTCTACGGGACAAGGTCTGGCACGTGCTTGTCCTATATTATCGAAGATGTGGGAGTAACGCAGAGTACCGTCATCGGCAAAACTGTGAAGAGGGTTGGAGGGGATTGAGAGCAGATCATTAATGAATATAAGAAAGAGGGCAGGTGAGAGAATCGAGCCTTGGGGAACGCCGGCCGAGATAGAATGAGGGTTGGATTCAACGCCATCCAACACTACCCTGATTGAACGGCTGGAAAGAAAGCTCTCAATCCAGTTCCTTAGAACTGAGTCGATACCAATAGCTTGGAGTTTAAGCAGCAGAGCGGGATGCCATATTCTGTCGAAAGCCTTGGATATATCTAGAGCAACCAAACCAGATTCACCGAAGCAATGGATGTTTTAGTTGAGAGCCTCAGTTAGACACACAAGAAGGTCGCCAGTAGATCTTTTCTGTCTAAAGCCGTACTGCCTGTCGTGTAAAATTTGGTTGGATTCCAGATATTTCATCAACCTTTGATTGATTATTATCTCCATGATTTTGGAGAGAACAGAAGTAATTGCTATTGGGCGGTAGTTTAAAGGGTCGCTGGCTTCAACTTTTTTGGGAATGGGCTGACCATGAGCTAGTTTCCAAGAGTTGGGATAAACTCCGGAGAAGTATGACAAGGCGAAAAGTTTGCGCAGAGGTTTAGCCAAAGGTGAGACACATTTGTTAAGTACCATAGGGGGAATATTGTGTGGGCCAGTGGATTTATTGGTGTCGAGTTCTTTGAGACATTTATACACCTAGCGCGTTCTGAAGAAGATTCCGTCCATTGAATGGGCGTTGCGCTCGAGGACCGGTGATGACGTATCAGCTTCGGGTAGTGAAGAATTTGAGGCAAACAGAGTTGCCGATAAATCGGCGTTGGATTTGCTTTCTGTTATCACCTCCTCCCCATTGATAAATGGAGGGATTGCGGAAGATGTAAAATTCTTTTTGATGGAAGTTACCAAAGACCAGAAGTTTTTGCTGCCTACGCGTGTATTGAGGATCTTACTTCGCATCTTGTCGTCAAATGACGTTTTGACCTTCCTGATGATGGAATTACAGGAGTTTCTCGATATCACATATTCACGCCGAATTGAGTCATTTGGGGAACATTTGTACACTCTATAGGCGGCTTCCTTAGCTTTTATTGCGTTCTTACACTCCCCATTAAACCATCTATTTGGCCTAGGCTTTATAGACTTAGTAGAATGAGGAATGATCAAACACATTCCTGCCCGTATTATTTTGGTAATACAGAGCGCAGCATAGTTCGGAACTGTGCCGGTTGGAGTGGAGGATGGATATGGGAAATTGGCACTGATTAGTTTGTGGTCCAAGTTGCCAAGAGGTGAGCTCACCTCAACGGAATATCGAGTTGGATGCGAAGTGAGAAATAGGTCAAGCAGATGAGCTCCGTGACCTGAAACATCCGGAATTCGTGTCGGACAATTTACAATAAAATCACCCGCAACAATAATTTCACTCTCCGGATTGGAAAGTAAAAATCCGGAGATTCGTTCTGATATAGCATCGAAGGCTAACGTCGAGGCTTCATTACTTATATTAGGACTTCTGTAAAGAAAACAGAAGAATATGACGTGGCTACGAAGGATTATTTTAACCCATATGTAAGTCAGAAGATGTACTATTGCACACCTTCTGGAGAGCCATTCCTAACATACATGGCAACACCCCTATGGTCAGAGAAACTGTGCACTAAGCTATACCCAGTCACATGAAATCGATCAAGATCAGAATCGGTGACTTGAGTCTCACTTAGTGCGAGAATGGCCGGGGCATGGATATGTAGGTGGCACATCGCGTGAGAGAAGTTCGAAAGGAGACCCCTAATATTACAAAAAACAATAGAAAAATGTTTGTTTTTCTTTAGGGGCCTCTACGACGCAAGGTCCAAGGTCCTCATTTGTGGCTGACTTTGCCGGCAATGCAACCATCGGGGCTAACGGGAACAATCCTGTTGCAGTGTTATGCCTGCTAAAACAAGACGATTCCGATCAGCTGGCCGAAAAAAGGTGCTGCAGCGCCGGGGATGTCTAGCTCTAGCTCTGTCGGGGAAGTGAAAAAACGGGAAAAACTTACTTGCCGTCCGTCAGTATGTTGATATAAGGTCCCGTGAGGTGATCTTCACTGTATGTTTTTTAAGTCCACTGCACTAATTTGGTTTTATGAGCACTTATTTGATGTTTGTTATTTTTGTTTATTTAATAATGAATTGAAGTTACGGAAGAATTATTTCGATGATTTATTTCAGAACCGGGATATTTTTTTTCTTTTGAAGGCGGTTAGAGTGGACTGGCGACGAGACTCGACCGCACTCTCTGCAGGCTCAGTCCAGACTCTGACATATCAATGACTTTCACCTTGGAATAGAGAACTACAGGAAAGGCCTTCGTGTGTATAATCCCTGTATGTGAGTGTAGTGGGGGTTAGTCAACTGTCAAATTGGGTTAGTTAGCTGCTTGTGTTCCCGCGTTCGGTGGAATACTTTTTTAAGCCAATTTTTATTTATAAAGTTATCCGAAATCTTATTATCAAAACTAACTTAAAATAAAATAAATGGTTAAAAAATTTTTTTAAAAAAAATTCTTTTCATTAACTAAAAAATGTACTGAAAAGTAAAAAATAAAAAATATTTTAAAGAAAGCGTGAAATTTCAATTTTAATGAAAAAGTTAATTAAAAGAATGGCGGATTTTTCATCAAAAATTGAAAATATAACTGTAAATCGCGTGAGATTTACAATAACCCTCAATTTTTTGCTTTGTTAATTTCAAATTCTAACAAAATTTTTTGATGAAAAATGCGCCATTCTTTTAATTAACTTTTTCATTAAAATTGAAATTTCACGCTTTCTTTAAAATATTTTTTATTTTTTACTTTTCAGTACATTTTTTAGTTAATGAAAAGAATTTTTTTTAAAAAAATTTTTTAACCATTTATTTTATTTTCTACTTTTTAGTTTATTATATGTATTCCGCCATTTTATGATGGCAATTCTATTAGATTTAAAATTACGTCACACAGTTTACTGTATTCATTTGATACCCATGTCGTGGGCTCGGTGGAACATAATTGCAAAAACGGCCGCCATCTCGGAACCGTCTTCTTGATTTTTTTTACAAAAAGGTCAAATTTCATTTAGTACTTATACATGATGAGTTGAACTCAAGTTGAACCCAAGTCTTACTACATGTAAACGGGAGTCGAGTTGGGTTAAGGTTGACTGAACTCGACTCAGCTCTGCTACCTGGGTTTAGTTGAAATTATGCATACGGACATGAGTTCAGTATTTGAGTAGTTGAATTTAGTTGACAGCAGCATCTCTGTGTTTGTTTGTGATTTTTTGTAACGTGTATTGCTTCTTTATTATCAACTCACCCTTAACTCAACTATTCATCTCATCATTCATACACATTAACCACCCGAACTACGAGTGTGTGCAAAATTGGAAGTTGATCGGTTATATTTTCTACTTTTTAGTCTATTATAAGCTTTCCGCAATTTAGTGTTGGCCGCCATTTTGAATTTGGAATGACGCCACATAGCTTATTGTGTTCTACCTGTCATATCCTTTCATTTGATACCCATGTCAGAGGGCCGCGGAGCACAATTTCAAAAATCGGGCGCCATTTTGGAACCGCCATCTTGATATTTTTACAAAATGGCCAGATTGCATTGTCATCCAAACTAAACGTGTATGCAAAATTTCAGCTCTATCCGAAACCGGGAAGTGGGTCAAATTTAACTTTCAAGATTTGACGACAAACAGTGTAAGTGTTGGCCGCCATTTTCAATTTGGAATGACGCCACATAGCTTATTGTGTTCTACCTGTCATATCCTTTCATTTGATACCCATGTCAGAGGGCCGCGGAGCACAATTTCAAAAATCGGGCGCCATTTTGGAACCGCCATCTTGATATTTTTACAAAATGGCCAGATTGCATTGTCACCCAAACTAAACGTGTATGCAAAATTTTAGCTCTATCCGAAACCGGGAAGTGGGTCAAATTTAACTGCCAAGATTTGACGACAAACAGTGTAAGTGTTGTCCGCCATTTTGAATTTGGAATGACGCCACATAGCTTATTGTGTTCTACCTGTCATATCCTTTCATTTGATATCCATGTCAGAGGGCCGCGGAGCACAATTTCAAAAATCGGGCGCCATTTTGGAACCGCCATCTTGATATTTTTACAAAATGGCCAGATTGCATTGTCACCCAAACTAAACGTGTATGCAAAATTTCAGCTCTATCCGAAACCGGGAAGTGGGTCAAATTTAACTTCCAAGATTTGACGACAAACAGTGTAAGTAAAATAAAAGCGGGCGCCATTTTGGAACCGCTATCTTGATATTTTTACAAAATGGCCAGATTGCATTGTCATCCAAACTAAACGTGTATGCAAAATTTCAGCTCTATCCGAAATCGGGAAGTGGGTCAAATTTAACTTCCAAGATTTGACGACAAACAGTGTAAGTAAAATAAAAGCGGGCGCCATTTTGGAACCGCTATCTTGATATTTTTACAAAATGGCCAGATTGCATTGTCATCCAAACTAAACGTGTATGCAAAATTTCAGCGCTATCCGAAACCGGGAAGTGGGTCAAATTCAACTTCCAAGATTTGACGACAAACAGTGCAAGTTAAATAAAAGAATTTAAAAAGAAAGAAAGTATGAATAGTTTAAAGTATAATGAAAGTTCTAGTGAGTGAGTTTTCTGTGAAAAAAAGAACAATGAAGTGTGCAGTTTGCTAATGCAGGAATAAATGGAAATATGCACGAGAAAAATCGTTCTTCAGGTGAATGTGCTAAATAAAATAGTGCTTAAACACACATATTAGATATTTACATTAATAAATATATGAATCACTGTGATAAATTGTCCAAATAATGGTGTTATTTTGGAACACAATAACGAGCGTTTTGAATGGACTATTAGTGCGTTTCCATGACAGCTTGAAGCTTAGTTGAAGCGTACTTCAAGTACAAATGTAAACGCAAGCATCTCGACTGGAGTCGATCAAAAAGATTTTTGTGATCGGCTCGAGTGCTTGTCATGTAAACCTAGCTTGAAAGCTTGAGTGCTCGAAATTGCGAAAGCTAGGCCTGTAAATGTGTCTAAAGGTAATGTGTGGGAATATGAGGAGACATAAATATTTATGAAGAAATAAAAGCACCATAAAAGGAAGAAATAAAAGAAATATAATAGTAACTTCAAATGACAGCTAAAGAACTCAAGCTCAGTTCAAGCTAATATGCCGCTTCAAGTAGGCAGAGCATATACGCGCTCGAGTTCTTGAGATTTTCAAGCCTTCGAGTACTCAAGCTGTCATGGAAACGTAGTATATAAGTTCAATAGCTTATACGCAATCAAAATTAATTTTAAAAATATTTATCACACTTTCTACCAAAAGTGTCAATGTTGGTTTGATTATTTTATTTTGACTATTAGTGAATCTTCTTATAATAATTGTTAAATTAATTTTTTAATTTATCGTCTAGCTCCCGCTCATCTAGCTCATCCGTTTTAAAAATTACTTCCACAGACTTTTTTATGTGCTTACTTTTAGGCTCCTATTCCCATTGTCACCTCACTTTTTTTCTCACATCACATTTTTTGTCACGTCACTTTTAAAGTGGTATTCTCATAGTCGAGTGACAAGGAAAAAACCCGGTGCCCCGGGCCACGGCGCTTCGCGCTGTGGCGATTATCACGTGACAACTACCATGTTGCTCGTTATCTGTTATTCATTACATGCAATATATAATAAACACAATTTTTATTCGTTCTCAAATGTAACAATAGCCGTGTTTTTTTTAATGAGAGCAAATTTATAAGAAATAATTGATTTTTTAGAAACATATTTATTATTTTCTAGCGAGGATTTCGTGAAACAGTGTAAAAAATAACTCTTAACATCCGTGTAATTTTGAAATTTTTAAGCATCGAAGTAGGCGCTTCATGAAACTACTACATGCAGCATAAGCCACGCCCACTCACACGGTTATGCGACACTTTGTCGCTTGGGCATCCCGGCTAACCGTTTTATTAGACGTTGTCACGTCAAAAATTTCTGAGATAAAATGTCACAAAACTAGGTGTGATATTCTCGAAGTCATTTTTTGTAGCAAATGCCACTGAAAATTGTCATTTTTTATCACTTGGAAATTGTAGGTGACGCTACGATTTTTTTTCAAATAGATAGTGACAAAGGGTAAGAAACATGTTTTATTTTAATATTTCTGGTGATTTAACAATATTCTTACAGCCTAGAATTAAAATAATGAACAGGAGGTAATTTGATTGCCTTTTTGGCTTTATCGTAAACAACAAGGAAATAGGGAAGGGGGTAAAAGTTAGCCAAAGCAGGGCGGAATAAGAAAATAAATTGAAAAAATTGTTCGCTAATGATGAACAGTTAAGTCCATCAACCATGACAGCCGCTGAGTTGTAAAAGGTACGAAACAAATGCCGTCACTTTTTCTACAACAGGTGACTACGAGAATAGGAAAATTGGTTTGTCACATTTTACAATGGGTGATGTGACTATGGGAATAGGTGCCTTATTTTAACAATTGGTTTTTTTTGGTAAACCCTAGAGAACATAAGTTACAAGATTGGGCTTGTTTAGACGGTTCGCTTTCAGTAACATTCTTCACGAACTTTGTGTATGATAGGGGAACTGGGGATGATGAGAGGTGCCACCCCACTTCTCCCTCACAACAAACTTCGTGAGGAACGCTCCTGGAAGCGAACCGTCTAAACGCCCATTCTCTTTCCTCATTATAACACGCCTGCTCATTACGAAGGCTGAAACAAAAATAAAATTGAACACTAAAGTGATACAAAATGGAATAAGAACAAACAACTGATCAGAAAAGGCGAACATGAATCGCACCAGGCGCAGTGCTGCCCCCGAATTCACGCGTACACGTATGATAATGGCTGAAAGGGAAGAAGTATTTGCTTATTAAAAAACGTAGAATGCAATGAGCAATTGCTAAATATGTAGTTACTTGTTCAGAAATTTCACTAGAAAAGAAAATTTTGGAATCATTTTCAAATAGCTGGAAATGTTTAAATATTTTCGCTCTATATCAAAAGCAACATCCGGCCAGTAATTGTAATATGCCCGGTATCGTCGGCTATACGGATATGTTGCCGGCAGGTTTGAACATATTGATGGAAAAAAATGCTGAATTTTGAGCAATGTCGTTTAGCCAGTATTGCCGACACACACACATTGCTGAAAAATTACTACGTTTATAAGCGGAGTTTCACTCCCGGATCTTCAACCCAAAGTAAAACTCCCGATGCGTTTATAAGCAATGGGAGTGTAAATCCAAAATACTTTCTGGTTTGAGATGACAGCTCCAAGCTCAAATTCAAAATCATAGAAAAGACAAATATAAACCCAATGTTTAATTTAATGTATGTATTTAAAAATATCAATAAACAAAGAAAAAAAACTATTGCAGCAATATAAAACACCCAGCTTCTTCTTTACAAAGTTTTCCCCCTTCGGAAAAAATTCTCACTCCCAGTCAGCGTTTATAAGCACAACATAAACCGGGATCGAAGTTTCACTCTAGCTTTTTCTTCGGGAGCGAAAATCCAAGATTTGGATTTTCACTCCCGGTTTATAAGCGGTGTTTCACTCCGGATCGAAACTTCCATCCGGAGGGAAACTCCGCTTATAAACGTAGTAAATGTTGCTCGTTTACCCGGGGGCTACACCATCAATTTTGCAATTGCAATATTGCATTGCAGTACTAAAATTGATCGTGTAGCTCCTGCTGCAATATGCAATGGGCTGTTTCACACGAGCCGTCGGCCAACCAACAGAAATCGTATGAAAACGTCATTTGTAGAGAAGAGGGTGAGAGAGGACAATGTGGAGGGAAGATTTTTCCATTCAATTTTCTCACACGATTTTCGATACGACTTTTTGACAGCTGTGTGGTTGTTGTTGTTTTTTATTCCTTTGGGAAAACGAAAAGAAAGAGAAAAGACAAAACAACAATAAGCTAAAACGTTTTGGCGTAGAGTTGGTTGGAAAAATTGGCCCATGCGACTTTTCGTCGAGTTTCAAAAGGGAATGGACGATAACAGCCGATTTCTGTTGGTTTGCCGTCGGGTCGTGTGAAACGGCCCAATGAAAGAAGTAAATTACACGGCATAACACTTTCTGCCTTAACAAACCGGTTTGTGCGTGTTGTACGAATTACACGATAAACTGACTGTTCTGCATTTTTTCGTGTAACAATTTTATTGTCTATGTAGCTGTGTACAAACTGTCAGTTAATGCTCTAAAGTTAACCCTTCTAACACAGAAGGCGCACTTTTCAGCTAAGCATGAAAATCTATATATATATACATACATATATATATATATATATATATATATATATATATATATATATATATATATATATATATATATATATATATATATATATCGTGGGTTTAAAAGCAGAACTCACTAAGTCAAAAACCATAGTTTTTAGTAAATCGATATTTAAGATGTTTGTGTCTCTGAAAATTTTGTAATGGCATATAATAGTAATCGGCTCAGTATACATTGTTTTTTAGATTTCTTAGTTTAGTTTACAAAAGAATTGAAATAATTATTTAATTCTAAAACTGGATATTTAGATTAAAATAAAAAAACGCAACAAATTAGTGGGTTTTGGTAGAAATGATTTGGTAGTTTTGTGTCATTATGGACAAGGTAAATCCGAAACTAACCCCCTAAAAACCTTAACAATATTAGTGTGCGGGCTATAAGGTATTCCCAGTATAAAGTTGGCATTATAAGACTTACTTTAGTATAAAAAACTGAAAACTTGAAAAATTGTACTTAGTGAATTCTGCTTGTAAACCAACGATATATATATATATATATATATATATATATATATATATATATATATATATATATATATAAATCTCTTGTCACAGTGTTTGTTACCGTACTCCTCCGAAACGGGTTGACCAATTTGCATGAAATTTTTTGTGTATATTTGGTAGGTCTGAGAATAGGTCGTAGGCTATTTTTATACCTTTAACCAAAAAACAGATGCAAAATCCAAACAAAAATGGTAATTTTAGGAATTTTCACTTCATTTTAGTTTCAATAGCTTCATGGCCTACCTATTGTTTGACAAATGTAAAAATGTTATTAAATTGAATCATTACATTTAATGAAAATTTCAAATTTACGCAGCTGTCAAACAATAGGTAGGCCATGACGCTATTGAAACTAAAATGATCCATAGCGGCCGTCTCAAGAGGGCGGTGTACCACTTTCTTCACAACCACCTCGACATGGGTATCAAATGAAAGGGTATGATAAGTAGAATACAATAAGCAATGTAGTATACAAATATATCTTTAGATCCATGGCGGCCGTCTCAAGAGTTCGGGGTACCACTTTAAAGAGGCCGGATTACCACTTTCTTCACAATCTCGTCAACATGGGTATCAAATGAAAGGGTATGATAAGTAGAATACAATAAGCAATGTAGTAGACTCAATATACCGATTCATGGCGGCCGACGCAAGACCCATGTTCTTTGAGGCAGTTCATCTGTGTAAAATTCATATCTCGAAAAATATTAAGTCAATGGATGGTTTTTATTGTTTACTATTGACTTATGGGTGCAGCGTAGGCGCACCGGGTCCCAGCTAGTATATATATATATATATATATATATATATATATATATATATATATATATATAGAGTTTCCCTTCTAACACAGAAGGCGCACTTCCCAGCAGGGCTGAGAAATATTTACCACTGCCGTGGCTCAGCTAATACATGCAAACATAAAATATTAAAAACATAAAAGATCAAAAACATTAAACAGAGAAGCATGCAAAACTAAAAAGGGAGTGAGGCACGCAGAGAGTCACGGCACATTGAGAAGGGCCCTTTTAAGGACAACTTCACTGGTTAGCAAGCTACACACACTCCTATTGTTGTTAGTATTTATAAGCATGCGATTAACGGGTTCGAACATGCCAAAATTGGTGTTAGAGGAATTAATGTGCAAGAGAGGTTCACCTCTCAGGTTGTAGTTATTCACTCTAAATGACGCGCGGTTTCTTAAGAAACCAGAGTCCACCTTGTCATTCATCAGTCGATGAACGAATATAACGTCAGCGACCTCACGGCGCTTATGGAGGGAGCTTAAGTTGAGCAATTTAAGTCTGTTCTCATAAGGCGGAAGAGCGAGTGGGTCATCCCACGGGAGGTGGCTGTGTGCAAACCGGACGAACTTCCTTGAACCGATTCGATTCTACTAACATGGGAGGAGTAGTAAGGAGACCATACCTGGGAAGCGTAGTCAAGCAAAGGCCTAACCAAAGATACGTACAGGTGTTTAGTGACGAGGGGGTTGTTGAACTCTTTGGACCATCTTCTTATAAATTCCAGGACGGAATTGCCCTTGGAGGAGATATAATTGATGTGGGTGGAGAAATCCAACTTACTTTCTAACCTAACCCCAAGATCGATTACAGATTCAGTACGGGAGACCTTGTTGTCAAGGAAAGTATAGTCATAAGTTATAACACCACTTTTCCTACAAAAAGTCATGATCTCGCATTTCCTAATATTTACTAATAAGGTTGTTGTTGGAACACCAAGAATACAAGGTGTTTAGATCTGCTTGCAGAAATTTGCAATCCTCTATACTCCTTATGTGGCGATACAGTTTGATGTCATCAGCGTAAATAAGGATTTTACAGTGCCTTAGCAGGGTAACAATATCGTCAATTGATAAAATAAAAAGAAGATGGCCAAGATGACTACCTTGCGGGACTCCAGAGGACGCTTCGATGTTCTTCGATTTGACTCCGCGGAATAGAACCTGGTAGGTTCTATCGGCTAAGTACGACTGGAACCAATCCACAAGGGCATGCGGAAAGCCTAATTTCTTTAGTTTAAGAACTATAATAGAGTGGGAGAGCTTGTCGAAAGCCTTACTAAAATCTGTATAGACACAGTCAGTTTGGCAGCCAGTCAGACAAAGCCTCTAATTGTGTGTGAAGAGAACTCCAGTAAATTAGTAGTAGTCGAACGGGCTGCAAGAAAACCATGTTGGTTTGTTGAGATAAGCCTCTTGCAGATAGGGGCAGAATAAATAATAGATTCGAAGAGTTTTGGTATAGACGATAACTTCGCAATTGGCCTATAATTAGATATTTCGTTTTTACAGCCTTTCTTATAAAAAAGTTCTTCCATAAAGTTGGGAAGCGCCCTTTATTTAGGGATTTTCGAAATAAACAAAGAAGAGGAGACAGCAGGGCCCCTGCACAGGATTTTAGAACAGCTGGAGGGACTCCATCAGGGCCGGACGAAAAATCTTGTGGAAGTTCATTTATATGTTTCGAGATATCATCCCTGGTTATAGACAGGGAAAAGTTTTGAGCCGTTTGGATTGCATTGATATGTCGAAAATTGTCTTCATCTGGTTGGAATACAGAGGACGAGAAAGATTTGAGGAAGAACGATGCAAAATTTTCACAAATTTCGGCTGGATTAGAACTAAGGGAGTTCTCGTGTTGATAAATTGTTGTTGTTGTTTTTCTTTGTGTTGATAAATTGAAAGAATGCTCTGGGATCACCATACACTTTACCTTCCATGTTTCTGAGGTACTCTTTATAGAGGGTTTCGGAGAGAGCATGAAATTGGTCATAGCAATTGAGAAATGCATCGAAACTCGCAGTGTCTTTCTTCTTCAGGTAGGTTTTCCAGAGTTTATTCTTCAGGTTTTTGGTACGTCTCAACTCGTTGTTGTACCACGGTGGAGATGATCTGGACGATTTTAACGGCTCGATAGGTACACAGGACATCCAACTCATTAGGTGAGAGCAACCAATTGAAATTGACTGAAGTGAGCTTGGATGACAGTTCCTCAAGGTTGGCTTTTTTAAAGTTAAAGGTTAAGGTTGTCTCCTCTGGGATTGGCTTATTGTTAAAGACAGAACAATAGCTCAGTAGGAGGTAGGAGAGGAGAGTGATAATTATCGACAGGTGACAAGACAATTGAGCTAGGCTCAACATTCATGTTGTCTGAGTCGGAAAAGAATACAAGATCTAACCGCCTTCCTAAAATATTATTCACACCGCTCATTTGCCACAAGCCGCAGGAAAATAAGGAATTCAGAAAGCAGGATTCCCTAGAGTTAAGGTTGTTTCCAGGAAGGTAGTTATCGTTATCATCGCAAGATACCCATTTAACATTGCGTAAGTTAAAATCACCAAAAAGTAGGAGTTCATCTTTGGAATCCATCATATCTTGGATATGATTTATGCAAGTGATTAGAATATCATAGAGATTTTGACCTCTATCGTCAAGAGTGCTGAACATATCTGGTGGGATGTAACAGCAGATTAAAAATAAGTTGTTATGAACAAGGGAGACTTTGAGAGCGAGGACCTCAATGTCTAAAGTGTTGGAAAAATCAGGAAGCGTTATTAAGCAACAGTTGAGAAGGTTACTACATGCAAGTAGTACACCACCTCCACGAGCCTCCGAGTCAATATATCTATCCCTCCGAAAAACTTGGAAGGAAGAGTCGAAAAGTTCGGCATTAAGAATCCCACTGTATAGCCATGTTTTTGTAAAAGCGATTATATCGAAATCGCTGGAGTCGACAGAAACACATCTTGGGTTTTGGATCTGATTCCCCTCACGTTTTGGTAATAGAGGGAAAGCGTCTTAAGTTTTTTGAAACATGTAAAGTGTCAGAAATACGCTGTACACGCGTGCGGGGAATAAAACATTTTGAAAAGGCACCAGGAGGCCAGAACGTCGAGTCTAAAAGCTTTTCAGCGGTGCAGTCAAGACGAAAGACGCAACCGGTTTGGAAACATTGCTGATCTTCCTGCAGGAAACTGTAGCAGGATTAATAGCTTTAGCCCTTAGGTATTCTTTAATTGCCTCGCACGTGGTTTCAGGGGAGAAACGGGAAATGAAAGCATTTCGCGGTCTGGGTACCGTTATCAAACTGGCGCAGGTGTCCGAAGTCTCAGAATCCCCTGTGCCCGACGGTTCTATGACATAAACAGAAGAAGTTGTTGCCGGATCCGCTTCTGGAGTATAGTCTGAGCCCATTGCGCATGAGGGGGTGGGGACAGAAGAACTAGTGGAGGGGTTTGCAGGGGCGGCATCCGCAGCGTTGACTTTACGACTGCGTCTGCGTTTACCATGCTAAGTCATTTTCGTAGACCCCGAGAATGAAATTATGATAGTGTTAGTGTGTTGCTCTGTGCAGTCGAGAATTTTTTGGGATGCACAAGTTACAAACTTCCCGGCGACCCCTTGTCAATAAAACCGGTTTATTGGAATTACTGGAAGTGTTGATGGAAGAAGTGTTATGCCGTGTAATTTGCCTCAATGCTTGCATATGCAAGAAATTCTGAATTTCATTAAAACAAAATGGCGGAAAGTGGAAAAACCTAAGCAGTGGAGATTACTTGACGCTGGATTATTTAATTTTATGTGAGTTAACATAAAATTTTTTAAAAGGCAAAAATTGAGACTGTTAACTATTTTTTTATTATTACAAAATGAGTGAATCATTGAAAATTAGGTCCGAACACAACAACTATCTCCTACGCATTTCTTCTAAGAATGACATTGCAATGCAATAAAATTCCTGCTGATAAAACTTTGACATGCAATATTTCCAATTGCAATTGCAGAAAAATTGATCGTCTGGCTTCCGGGTTTCAGGCATCTTTAAGCCTCAATTTATACTGGGTCAAAATGAGTTTCATAAGACCGGTTCTACACACCGGTTCAACTTTGCATTCCACTTTTTGACGTTCAATTCTGTCGCTCGTGTCTACACATTTTCAACTTTTCAAGAAGAAGATCGAAAATCTCGTCTCTCACTGCTATCCGTGTACACTCATATTCATACATATACGCACATTCATAAAAATGTTGAACGAAAACACCAAAGTTGAACGCAAATTTCCATTCCTTTCTGAGCTGCTTTCCATTTTCCTTTCAACTCTACTCTGTTTCAAACTTTTCATTGGAGTGAAAGAGAAAAAAAAGTTGAACGTCAAAAAGTGGAATGGAAAGTTGAATGTGTAGAACCGTTCTTACAGAATGTATTGAAATAGTTATACTGGACGCAACGTAACGGACCGGATTAAAGTTTCGAAACTTTGGAACTTGAAAGAACCGATGGATTGAAGTGTCAAAAGGAACATTAAAACCCGCTGATTTTGTCTTTTATTTTCAGCACAAAATTGCATCAGAGATTTTTGAAAAATTAATAACCGAAGTGGAAGATAATGAAACTCTATGTAATAAAAAATGCACAGATATAAAAAGGAGGTGGGTCACAGCTCATACAAAATTACTCCAGGCCCGGCGCAAAAGAAAAGTATTTCAGATTATCGGCTATAATTAGAATTGAATTTCTGTATAGTTGTTATATCCCGTAACTGTGGCTAATACCCAGGACAGACAGCGCTCTTAAACTATTAATTTACGCTAATCATCGTTAACTGGAATGTGGGTCGCCCTGAGTTGTTAGTTAGTTCCCAATTTTTTGATGATTAACATCAAGCCTTAATAGGCCCCCATCCACGGTCAAACAAATCGTCAAACCAATTTTCGACAAACAGCGCACACATTTATGCTTTGACATTTTTGGCCATCAACGAGGAAAACTTTCTTCAAACATCCCGAGCGACATTTCATATAATCTACTGTAAACAAAGCGAACTTTACATGGCACACAGGCAAAACTCACACACACATTTAAGCTGTTTGAAGGAAATATTAAACCAGACGAATATTTTCTTCAAACAGTGGCCAACTTCGAAAACTTGTATTTTATACACGCACACTTGCAATTTTTTCGATGTTGGCCAGGAATTTGACGATTTGTTTGACCGTGGATGGGGGCCTAATCATCAAATATTTTTAATTTTTTCGATGTTGGCCAGGAATTTGACGATTTGTTTGACCGTGGATGGGGGCCTAATCATCAAAATATTTTGATGATTAGGCCCCCATCCACGGTCAAACAAATCGTCAAATTCCTGGCCAACATCGAAAAAATTGCAAGTGTGCGTGTATAAAATACAAGTTTTCGAAGTTGGCCGCTGTTTGAAGAAAATATTCGTCTGGTTTAATATTTCCTTCAAACAGCTTAAATGTGTGTGTGAGTTTTGCCTGTGTGCCATGTAAAGTTCGCTTTGTTTACAGTAGATTATATGAAATGTCGCTCGGGATGTTTGAAGAAAGTTTTCCTCGTTGATGGCCAAAAATGTCAAATCATAAATGTGTGCGCTGTTTGTCGAAAATTGGTTTGACGATTTGTTTGACCGTGGATGGGGGCCTATTAACGAGTTAATCAAGTTCGTTACAGCGGTTCTCTTAGTTTTACATTTTCTCATAGATGGTGCACCACGCAGTTATTTTGACGTTAAACGAATTGAAGTTAAACATTTTACGGTGTTATTAATTAAAAAATTATAATAAACTGCGAAAATGGATAAAAAAAATTATAAAAGAGTTAATTGGTCCGTCGAGGATGAATTCCAATTACTAGAAATGTGGCAGGAATCCAAAACAATTTCTCCTACTGTGGTCCTCCCTACTCCAAATAAATTTCCAACTGTCCTGTATTCACAGGAAGAACCTAATGAATACAAAGAAATTGCTATTCTTTTTTCTACAGATATTGCCTTTCTTTTGGTTGTGTCTAATTTCTTAAGACATTGTAATTTACTACATAGCTTATGAAAAGATTTGCGTGAAATGCGGAAGTCTTGTTTAAACTTTTCTTCGTTATATTTTGGCACTTCTTTTTCCCAAAAATTACTTTCTCGTACCTAAAATATTAATAAATATCGTTTTAATTGTTACATGTAGAAACAAAATTATAATTTTACCAATTTCCAAATTTGTCGTCTGGTTGTTTTCTTTTGCAAATTGTTTTGTAGTAAGCATATTTTATTGAGGGTTTCAGTACATTCTGTTAAATTAACACAACACTGCATTATTTGCAAACAACTTAATTGTATTCCCATTTGGGAGTCCGTTAATTTTTTTTAATAAATATATTTTTTGCCGCCTTAGCGCGGAACATTTTAAAATAAAATGTTTTAAATAAGCTTTCCGTATTTTGTTGTTCATTTTTTAAATTGTCACTTTCAATTTTCAATTCATTTATTCGGCTTACAATACTATAACAATATGGCATACATATACATGTTTGGATGAAAAATTGATTATGGGTTTACATATTCACCCATATGGCTGTGTTGGATACTATAGGTTTTTATATTATAAATGCAAGCAATGTTAATAAAATTTACAACACACTTGCGACCGGTGTGTCATAGTACATTGTTGTTCCTCTACAAAAGGGAAGAAATTGCCACTGTCAAAAAAACATATGTTTATCAAAGAACTCTAATGTCATGCAAATAGTGTCTGTCACCTTATTTTTTAATGTACGTTAAGGGTCTAATGTTGATTCAGTAAATGTACATTAAGAGCGCTGTCTGTCCTGGGTATAAGGTGTTAATAATGCTATTTCTTTTTCTTCGGGCGAAATGACAAATGAAAATTTATTTCTATATGATCCCAATGTCGTCCCATCCTAAATTTTGGCATTATAATATGTAGGTTAAGATTGTATGCACAAAATATTTTTTTTTTTCAAAACAATTGAAAAAACATTATTTTGAGATAATCCAAAAAAAATTTTTCAAAATGCCGGAACAAGCTTTATTCTTAGTAGTAATACTATGTTGTATATCACGTATTAAAGCAGAAGAAATTGGTGCTACTTTCTGCTTTCTATCAAAGTGTTTCATTTTCCTGGTGTACATACACTAGTGTGCTTTGGAGTATATGGAAAATGAAACGCATTTTTTTATTTGAGTGTAGTTTAAAACCTTAAAATAAGAATCATAATAGCACTGCTGATATTTGGCAAGTGGGATCTGTGAAGTTTTTCAGGAAAAATAATTTGATTTAATTCTAATTTCATTGGACATATTTAATTCTTTAAAATTTTTTATTTTCTCTGAGATAAACAATGCTATTTTGAATGATGACTTCAACAAAAACCGTTCAATAATTTTTATTAACCGAAAATTTTAATGACATAACCGAAAAAGTCAATACAATTACCACAAAATTTTTAAGGCGCCATCTGTTGCAAAAAAATCATAATTACATTAATCATTTACTCCAATATATGAGCTGGGGTAGTTGGAACTACACCAAGCTACACCGGTGTAGGTACACCAGGAAAATGAAACACGCCTTTATGTCAAATAGTTTTTGAACTAGATCAATTTAAAGATTTCAAAATTTGTTAAAATTTTAAGACTTTCGAATCAGTCCGGTTCTAGTCCTCGACCGGGTCGGTCGCATCTGCCTGCGACTGGCCCCAACTCACATTCCTTGTGATCTAATAACAGTGTTTCAATTTAACTGTACTTTACAGTTTCTAATGAAGCCATCGTGGGTTCATAAAGTTTTTTGAGTTTCTTGTTAAAATAATCTCTTAACTAATTCTAGTTTTCGTATCTGAGTGTTTTTCAATGACTTATGTTTTATGTTCAAATATGAGCAATCACAGTGTCTTTTAGTGACAATTCTAAGATTCTTTGTCAAAAAATCATATTGATTCAACATGTGATTTTACATCATTGTACTGGAAAATTTTTAACAAAAGAATGCTTGTGCAATTTTTTAATAATCAAGGAACAATTCAGAGCAATCATATGGGAACTTTCTGAATCAAAAAATTCACCTTAGGAATTTATAATAAATCATTTAAACCGACTCTCATGGATCATCGTGATTCTTCCAGATAATCACATGGCAGCATGACTTTCATGAGTGACCGCCTTTTCTTCATGGATGCGAGCATGTGGAATGTTGTCAACCTGCCGTTATATGAGTTATTAATCAAGGATTGTTTCAGTTTCTTAAATCTGTCTGCCAATCTATCTAACTCTAGTCTTATCATCAAATTTCATCAGTTGATTCAGCTTAGGACAGGGATCTGGCGTACTCCAATACTATGAGTTGGATAGAACATCGTGTGGGCACCTGGTATTCTTTGGGATGGAATTGACATGCCACGTGCCCATTGTGTCTCCTTTTTTAAAATCAGTGCTTACAGTAATCTATTTATAGAATGGAGATTCAGCAGACAGTTAATCATTAAATGATCCAAGCCTAATGAAACATATATAGATGGGAGACACATGCCACACTGTTGGCTTTTTTGGAGAATTACCAACATACCTGGACACATTACACTGTTCCCGCATGGAGACCCTTTGTGCAACGCTTGGAACATCATCACCGGACTTACTCTAACACATAGGAAGACAGCATCAATTTTAACTAGCAAACTGAAACTTACGTAATCACTGTTCTCTTCGGTTTCTAACTTGTGAAATCATTTTGACAACTTCTACTTAGCATATGGAAGAGCTAAAATATCTAACAACTGACGTCCTTATTATACGTTTTTGACATGAATATGTCTTATCCTTGGGGTCTATTTGAAAGAATGTGCGGAGACGAAAATCGTTACCATGACTCATTACTGTTTAGCATACTTTTAGGATAAATTTTAGAAGCAAATTAAATTTATATTTAATTCTGCATATTTTTAGGTGAAAATATTATCGAAAGATTTCTTAAGGTTAGAAAATTTTCGAGACATTTCTTTTGACATGAATATTTGTCGTTTTGCCAAAATGACTGTTTCGAGCACATACATTAACAAGAAGCTATGCTAGCAGCTTTTTTTCGTCCAATATCATAGCAGCTTTTTTTTGTTCAATCGCTGCGAGTTCTTGTTCCAGGAGTGAGAAAAAGTGTCCAGGATTTTTTACTTTGTGTGAGATTTTTTAAACAGCTTATGGGGGCCATCCAACTAGTTGTCCAAACTGAGTTGTGTAAAAAGCTGTTGTTTTGCCACAAACGCTTCAACTGAGTAGATATTTCAACTGTCAATTCGATATTTTATAGGCAATTTGAAAGTTAAATGAAATTGTAGAAAACCCGCGACTAAGTTTTATAATAATAAAAATTGGAGAAAGATGATTTTTTAGATTAATTATAATTGTTTTTAATTATTAATATGAATATTTATACTTTTCAAAATATAAATTAAATTCTAAAAGTATAAATTATGAAAATAATTTAATAATATGTGAACTTTCATAATTTAAATTAAAAATAATGCAAAATAAACTTGCAAAAAAATATATTCTTCGAATTCAGGCTTAATTCATCCAAGTAGTTTGCCAAACTGCAATACACACAGTGCGACTAGTTGCCCAAACTCTAAACCCCGCCCTCATAAAATTAAACGATTTTGATTTATCCCAACTGAAACCGCAACTGTCAAATCAGTTTGCCGACTGCCCCACACACGATGCGATTCAGTGACAACACAACTCAGTTTGGACAACTAGTTGGCCTGTGGATGGGCCCCATTAGAAAAGGTGTGCTTGAGTCGTCCGTCGCGCGATATTTTTGTGTTTTCGAAGCGGGGCGGAATCAGAGTCGATATCAGGGAATTTTCTTAGTACGCAGTTTGCGGATTGAGTGTGGTGCGGTGGCGGTGCGTTTAGAATTTTTGCAAAAGCACATTTTTTTATTTTGAACGATTTCGTTTCGTGTGTTTGTCTTCTGTTACATTGTGGAAAGAAAAGGATAAGGTGGTTGAAGGGTATGTATTGAAGCGAGCCAGATATATATTGTTGTGTGCATTCCTTTCGACCCCCTCCAGGGGTTCTTTCCAATAAGAACAAGAAGGTGATTCCCAATAAGAACAAGAAACGAATAGACCCCAGGGATAAGACATATTCATGTCTACTGTGCCATCGAGAAGCCATGGCACTTCCCGTCTTTTTTTTTCTTTTAATCAGATGACAATAAACGGATCAAAGTCTCTTGGTTGAGTATAGCTGAAAAGCTCGTACCAATAAGTGACCTTTTGGGTCACGCCAGTTTTTTTTCTGGTGAATAAACGAAAAGAAAAAAAAAGATTTTCGACTTTTTGAAAATTTATAACTAAAAAAATAGATGTCCAGAAATTTGAAAACTTGTTTTTTTTTTAGTTTCCACCAGAAGAACAAAAATAAAGGAATTTTTTTTTCATCTTCCATTGTTTGCAGTATATATTTACGGGCTCAATATTTAACTGTTGATAAGGGGACTCTAAAATGGATAAATCCTGTAATTGCAAGTCCGAGACTGAATTCCTTCTGTCATATGTTTTCCCTGAAAATTGAGTTGAAGCCTTCCCTCATCTTCATTAATTGAAGAGTTTACAAATAACAAGGAAGGTATTGAACCTATTTTTAATTTATTTTTACCAAACCAATTACGATCGAATTGTTTTAAGCAGACGTACGAGATTTTGGAAATCGAAAGAATTTCAGATTTGGCTGAGCACGTTTATGCGCTTTGCAACTTTGGGTGATGCAAAGAACTCTCCAGGTTGTGCGACTTTGTAGCATTTTTTATAAAAAATGTGTCCAAAAATCTACACCCACAATATACCTACAACAAAAGACTTACGTAAAGCCAAAACCCAACATTTTAAACTAAAACAAAGAATGATTACCTAAATTCGTTTCTAAAATCAATCGAGTTAGTCAATACCGAAATACCAGAAAAAAAAGTCCTAATCAAAACCTCAACCAAGTACCTATTTTAAAAATATCGCAAATCCTCTCACCAAAAATTTGAAATCAAGTGAAATTGATAGTGAATCTCAGACAGTCAGTAAAAAAAATACACGGAATGTTCTAAGAAATAGTTAAAATACAAAGCATCAGGGAAATCCTTCAATGTAGCCCTAGAGGCAAACGTTTGAAAGATGAGAAAGAAAGAAAGATGTTGCGAGAAACATTCTGTTGTCAGTTCCTTTCCTTGCCCCCTAAAATTCTAACTTCCTTATCCACAAACTCACCGCATGTCTTGTGCTGCGGACCATGACCAAGTTCGCCTCCTTGTGTAGCTAGAAACTCGAATTTGTTGCATGTTGCTAAGGGGGAGGCAATCTCAGAGGCCTGCCGAGGCAAAAAGCGTTCGGGTTTTTTGTTCTAGCTGTCGCATCTTTATACGGAGTATTATGTTATCTCTGCTTCTACACTTATGTATTGAAAGGGCTGTTTCACACGAGCCGACGGCCAACCAAGAGAAATCGGCTGTTATCGTCCATTAGCCCTAACTATAGCCCTAACTATAATGGTCTTAAGATACCTTAAGATTTTTTACGCTCCTATGAAATGTCATAATACCAACTATAATGGCCTTTAAGGCACCTTTACATTATATGACTTGTCATATGACTTTACTGTCAATAAAGTCAAAGCTAACATAAAATGTCAAATGACATTTGTTTTTGACATGTCATACGACATTTGCTTTGAATATTTCTGTTATGACTTGTCAAAATTAACTGTGAACACAATACGAAGCAAGATAGATTATCAACTTGTAATTTTGATAGAAAAATCATATGATAAATCAAGTCAAAACAGAGAATATTCAAAACAAAATTTGACAGAATGTCGTATGTCATGTCAAAAACAAATGTCATTGTTAGGTTTGACTTCATTGACAGTAAAGTCATATGACAAGTCATATAATGTAAAGGTACCTTAAGCAAACTTTCGTTAACTTTTCCAATCTTTCGTCAAGTCTTTAATGTACGGTAACGAGCGTACAAATCTTAAGCAATCATAAGAAAAGTGTAATTTTCTTTAGTGTTTCTAGTTGTAGAAAACGTTTTTTTGCAAAATGAATAATTTGGAGTTATTAAATAATTTGGCGTTATTAGTGAAATTGGTAGAAGATGAAAAAAAAAACTTAGATCGTGTTGTGTAAGAAAAATAAATAGAGACAATAAAAAAACAGTTTTGAACTAATTCAATCAGTTCTTCATTAAAACTATTGTTAATTTCCATTTTTTTAATTTATTGGACGCTTTCCCAGACTCGATTTGTTTACCTTTTACAAATGTCAAAACGTCTTAAGGCTATTATAGCTGAGATTAAAATTTGACAGATAATTAACCAGTCTTAAGAGAATTTGACGAAGAATCTTATGATGTCTTAAGATCATTATAGTTAGGGCTTTAGCTATTGTTGTGTGCTCAAACTGTAATGAAATAAAACGCACTTTTTCACTAATATTTATAGTTCGTCTTTTATTTCTATTATATATGTTTGTTCACTTATATTATATTTAATCTAATGATTACGAACGATATTTTTATATATGGAACCGGCGAGGTGTTTGCACGTATACTCGTGTCACTAGCGAGAGAAGAATGCCAGAATGCCGGAAGCTGTTTTTTCTAGTTCTAGATCACCGATCGGTGATCTAGCCGTTTTTGGTCGATAGATCTAGTTGATATTTGATCGGTTCCGATTGCAGTGGCTTGTGCGAACTTATAGTGGTTCTGTTCTACACGGCCACTACAGGGCTATTAGCCCTAACTATAATGATCTTAAGACATCATAAGATTCTTCGTCAAATTCTCTTAAGACTGGTTAATTATCTGTCAAATCTTAAGCTCAGCTATAATAGCCTTAAGACGTTTTGACATTTGTAAAAGGTAAACAAATCGAGTCTGGGAAAGCGTCCAATAAATTAAAAAAAATGGAAATTAACAATAGTTTTAATGAAGAACTGATTGAATTAGTTCAAAACTGTTTTTTTATTGTCTCTATTTATTTTTCTTACACAACACGATCTAGGTTTTTTTTCACATCTTCTACCAATTTCACTAATAACGCCAAATTATTTAATAACTCCAAATTATTCATTTTGCAAAAAAACGTTTTCTGCAACTAGAAACACTAAAGAAAATTACACTTTTCTTATGATTGCTTAAGATTTGTACGCTCGTTACCGTACATTAAAGACTTGACGAAAGATTGGAAAAGTTAACGAAAGATTCCTTAAGGCCATTATAGTTGGTATTATGACATTTCATAGGAGCGTAAAAAATCTTAAGGTATCTTAAGACCATTATAGTTAGGGCTATTCCCTTTTGAAACTCGACGAAAAGTCACATGGGGCTGTTTCACACGAGCCGACGGCCAACCAACAGAAATCGCACGAAAACGTCATTTATAGAGAAGAGGGTGAGAGAGGACGATGGGGAGGGAAGATTTTTCCATTCAACTTTCTCACACGATTTTCGATAAGACTTTTTGACAGCTGTGTGGTTGTTGTTGTTTTTTATTCCTTTGGGAAAAAGAAAAGAAAGAGAAAAGACAAAACAACAACAATAAGCTAAAGCGTTTTGACGTAGAGTTGGTTGGAAAAATTGGCCCGTGTGAAAGCCCATGCGACTTTTCGTCGAGTTTCAAAAGGGAATGGACGATAACAACCGATTTCTGTTGGTTGGCCGTCGGCTCGTGTGAAACAGCCCCTTGTATGCATAGATCGGAATTAGAAACGATCCAGGCCAAAGTCTTCTACATTTGGGCTGCTTCACACGAGCCGACGGCCAACCAACAGAAATCGTATGAAAACGTCATTTGTAGAGATGAGGGTGAGAGAGGACGATGGGGAGGGAAATTTTTCCATTCAACTTTCTCACACGATTTTCGATACGACTTTTTGACAGCTGTGTGGTTGTTGTTGTTTTTTATTCCTTTGGGGAAAAGAAAAGAAAGAGAAAAGACAAAACAAAGCGTTTTGACGTAGAGTTGGTTGGAAAAATTGGCCCGTGTGAAAGCCCATGCGACTTTTCGTCGAGTTTCAAAAGGGAATGGACGATAACAGCCGATTTCTGTTGGTTGGCCGTCGGCTCGTGTGAAACAGCCCAAACAGCCCATGGACTTTTCAAAGATACAAACTGACTTAAGGGCAAACTCAACTTCGCATGCATTCGCAGTAACACACCAATCGAAAGAATTCAGCTTTTACTATTAGGCCCGATTCACAATGAGAGCTTCAAGCGTCAAGCCTCAAACGTCATGAAGCTGACAGCTGGTTTTTGAAGCTTGTTAATTCACATTACCAGCTTCAAGCTTCAGAACCAAAGTCACAATGGACGACGAAGATATATGTGTTTTATTAATGAGTTGTTTTTATTATTCGTTAGCGTTATACTGCATTTTACCAGATAGAGGCTGGACCCGTGAAAAAAATACTGTCGAGGAAAGAGATAATTTTGGATTTTTTAAGAAAACATTTAAAGTGGTCAAAGAATCAGATGAAGAAATGTTTAGGAAAATGACAAGAATGGGAGTAAATGATTTTGATGTTTTGTTAAGTCTCCTTAAAGAAAGATTAATGAAATATTCAAATCGTAAATCAATCGACCCAGAGTGCAGACTTGCCATTACTTTGATGTAAGTGTTTTTGAAAATTGAAGCATATTTCTAAGATATAACATTTCATTTTTTTATTGTAGGTATTTATCACAAGGATGTTTGCGGCAAGTACTTGCATGGGCCTTTAGAGTAGGAGTTTCCACAGTTCATAATATAATATATGAAACGTGCGAATCTATTTGGGAAGAATTGCGAGGAGAATTTTTAAGTGTTCCCAATGAATCGGACTTTGAAAGTATCGCTGACAGTTTTTATAAAATATGTGGAATGCCAAACTGTGTTGGAGCTATAGACGGCAAACACATCAATATTATGTGCCCACCGAATGCTGGATCAGAGTACTATAACTATAAAGGTCATCATAGCATCGTACTTTTAGCTTGTTGTGACGCCAATTATTGCTTCACTTTTGTGGATATTGGGGCATTTGGGAGCCAGAGCGATGGAGGCATATTTGCGAAGAGCGAATTTGGGAAAAAAATTTTAAATGAAACCATGCTATTGCCCAAAGAAAAAGCATTACCCGAATCTGACATAATTTTCCCATTTTATTTTGTCGCTGATTCTGCTTTTCCGCTAAGAAAGCATTGTATGCGACCTTATCCAGGCCATGTTCTTCCTGCAGATAAAGCAAAATTTAATTACAAATTATCAAGTGCACGAAGATTTATAGAGAACACTTTTGGAATTATGTGTGCACGGTGGAGGATTCTGTTAAATACCCTTAACTGCCGTCCTGATAATGCGGACAAAATTGTTAAAGCAGTTGTTGTATTGCACAATTTTTTAAAACTGCGAGATGTTTCTTATAGTCCTCCAGGTTATACAGACCACTATGTGGATGGAAATTTAGTGAAAGGTCAGTGGAGAAAAGAAGCACAACCACTACCACGTTTGGAACCAGGAGGAGCAAGATTCAATGCTCGAAGACAATGGTTTGCTGCAAGAGACAAATTAAAAGAATATTTATATAAAAAAAATAATTAGAGGCCAATGTAAAAATATAAGTTCTCTTTTATTTAACATATTTATTATATTAACATATAAATATATGAATTATTATTTTATTAGAAATTCATTTTTATTTAACACATATATTATTAATCTTAATCATTCTTTAAAAATATAAAAATATATGAATTATTATTTTATCAGAAATTCTCTTTTATTTAACACATTTTATTAATCATTCCTTAATTTCTTCAAATCCACATTTTTTGGTTAAAATAACTTCTACGTCTTGTAGCACCATTTGCTGTAATTTCAGAAATTCCAAATTTGTCAATTTGGCTTCTTCCACGGTAGCCGCTACACTATCAAAAAAAATATGTATATTTGATTTTTGTTGTTTTTTTTCAAAAACCTCTACAACTTTTGAAAATTGTTTCTCCACATTATTCATCAGCAATTCCTTATCCAATTTCTTTCTTTTTTTCTCACTCGATGTACCTGATAATAATTGAAAAGATTGATTTGAATCTTCGTTTTGAGATAACGAAGAGCTGAATTCAATGTCCTCTTCTACATCTGGTAAGAGATATTCTGCAGGACTTTCTTCGTAATTGTTATATGTTCTGAAAAGTAAATACATTTTATAATAAAATCGTTATAAAATATGTGTAAAACTTACTCTCTTATTTTTTTGTTATCTTTTAAAAACATCAAAGCATTGTAGTATTTCCATAACGTTTTTTTTGCGTTGCACTTCCAGATGGTTGCTGTAGCCTGCGATGCTCTCTAAAAAAGCAATCCTTCAGCGTCTTCCACTTCCTTTTTACATCTTTCACTTGAAAATATCACCTTTATTTAAACATAATTCACTATATTAATAAACACCTACCATCTAAATTCAATTCCTTCGCCAATGCATTCCATTTTTGCTCTTTCAATTTTACGTTTTTATAATTTTTATCATTGATATTGTGGATGAAACTATTTTCATGCATAAAATTTATTATTGTTTCTTCGTAACAATCATTCATCTTTCTATAATTGTTGAAATTGCCCGCTCGAAAGCTAAATTAAATAACGAACTAACAACCAACATAACAAAGGGTTTTTAGAACACAGAGAAATGCAAGCCTCAATACTATATAATGATACATATAGATATCGTAAAAGGGAATTTATACCTCTCTTGTTTGGTGTAATAAAATTTGGTTTTCCCAAGGGCTGCCATACGACAAAGTGATAATGATTACAAACAAATTTTACTATATTTTTGATCTTAAATAAAAAACCCAACAAGAATTTTAATTTAAAGAAAATATATTTCAGGTAATTTGTTTTCTGTTTAAAAAGATCTGGTTTCATTGCCTTGTTTCCGTTTCCGGTAGGTCCGCTGCAGGCCTCAAAATTAGGAATTTTCCTAACTAGAGCTTCAGCTTCATTTGAAGCTAGAAGTTTGAAGCTGTGAATGTGAATCATTGTACATAAATCCTATAATCCTAATTTTTGAAGCTGGAAGTTTGAGGCTTGAAGCTCTCATTGTGAATCGGGCCTTACCTTGTTTATGCGTAAGCTGAATTTCGGCTTAAGACAGAATCCGGCTCCGTATAAACCGCCTTAAGTCGAAATTCGTCTCAAGCTTAATTTATTTCAGCTTAAGACGAATTTGTGTTTGCTTGTGTGTGAGGAGTTGTAGAGGAGGAGGAGGAGATGTACAGCCTAAAGTAAATATGTAAAACTAATACTATAAGGCTGGCTTCGATCTTTTACTCAAAATAAGAAATTCCAACAGCTTTGAGAGAGAGAATCCGAATCTGTTTATGCAGGCAGTTCGTCTTAAGCCGAATTTAAGCTTAAACCCGTCTTACGCATAAACAAGGTATATGCTACGGAAACGAATTTTTTACGCGAGGGCCTTTCCTCTATTTGTATAATCTAAGGGTAATCCGAGTCTTTCTTTGCCAAATTCGAGTTTTATGGGATAAATAAGGTGTAATTAGTGGCTTATTCTGATATTTTTAGTATGATATATTGAAATATTAAGCTTGTGATTGCTAAATATTATCTATATTAAAATGGTACTTTTCTAATTATACTGCATATATTTATTTTAGCTTGTTATTATGTACTTTTAATTGGATACTAGTTACCACATGTGTATCTAGGTAAGAATCTTGTAGTCGCACAGTTTCAAAATATCTTTTTAGGATGTTCTGTCTCGACCGGCAGAAGAGTTTGAGAATTCGAGACATGTCGAGGAACTATGGGCGACTAACGCGATGGAACATGCAGAAATTTATTTTAATGTAAGGCATTTGGATAAATATACGAAATTTAAATTAGGATCACGACTTTAGGTTAGACTTGTACAATAAGACAGAATTATTTTTGAAACAAAAAGCATTTATATTTATTTTGCTTACAGTACTGGATAATTTTTATTTATATTTTTGTATTTTAGCTGATATGCAGTGTTGACTCACGAGATCTAAAATTAACACAGTATGACGACCAAATTTATAAGGAATTTCGGCAGGATTTCTCGGATTTAAAAGTTGATATTATAACAGATGCTGATTTAAAGACTACCGAGGCGAAAGCAAAGTGGAGGGCATTTATTGAAAAATTTAATAAATTAGAAGACTTTTCTTATGGGACACTGTTAAGATCCGATTTTTCTAAGGAATATTCTCCAGAGAATTGTGTGCTTGTTATTCGGATTCAATTTTTAGCAATAGAGATTGCTCGAAACAAAGAAGGTTGGAATGACTTTATAAGAAACAAATTTAAGCCAGTAGTTCAAGAAAATGAGTTATAGAATTGCAATAAGAAATTACCTTTTTTACGTTTGACAAGACTTTTTTTGCTGCACTAAAGCCATTCTATGAAAACGAAAACTTCCATAGTTCCACTTCAGGTAGAAAGTCCGTAATATCTTGTATTTCCGAATGTGAAACTGCTAAAATTGCATTCTATATTACAAAATTGACTAAATTCTACTTGAAACTGATACAGTATTGTTAGGTTTTGACTCGAAAACTCAACGTAATTGGGCAATTTATAAAATTTTAGGTATGGGTAGGGCTGCCATCCGTCCTGGGCCTGTACTCCCGAAGACGAGACGATATAGGAACGAAACGAAATAACGAGACGAGACGAAAATATATTTCCTACTCCTGAAGACTATGATCTCGTACTGCCATGTTTTTGCAAATTTTGACCTATTATGCAAAATAAATTAAAACTATCGCAATAATTAACAATCCCAACTTACATTTTAATATCAAAACCGCTGACACACAACAAGCACTAGCGTCTAAATGTAGACGATTACAAACATGCCATCGTTTGTTAGACGAAAACGAGCGATATCGTCTTCGCAGGTGGCATTTTGACAAAACGGTTTCGTTTTCGTCTTCAGGAGTACAGTACAGGCCCTGGTTTCCGGGAATTTGACCTAGTTTGGAGGGCGTCCGGATGGGGTTTTAAAATGCTCTCGATTTATTTGAAAGTTGCACTGACAATTTAATTATCAAACGTACAACGATCCGAAACGAAAAGAGGACAATCCAGTGTTCAAGGAAACCAAGATTTTAGTCAAACGACTCGATGTCCAACAATCCGGAGACTTCTGCCCACGAAACAACTAGTTAAGCTATGGTTTTCTACGAAGCGGCACCGTCATGTAGCGGCCGTATTATTACGGAGAGTGACGTCACAAAAAATTGTTCTGTGGAATATCGCGGTAGTGGTTTCTAAGATAGGGCTTTTTCACACGAGCCGACGGCCAACCAACAGAAATCGGTTGTTATCGTCTATTCCCTTTTGAAACTCGACGAAAAGTCGCATGGGCTTTCACACGGGCCAATTTTTCCAACCAACTCTACGTCAAAACGCTTTAGCTTATTGTTGTTGTTTTGTCTTTTCTCTTTCTTTTCTTTTTTCCAAAGGTATAAAAAACAACAACAACCACACAGCTGTCAAAAAGTCGTATCGAAAATCGTGTGAGAAAGTTGAATGGGAAAATCTTACCTCCCCATCGTCCTCTCTCACCCTCTTCCCATCAAATGACGTTTTCATGCGATTTCTGTTGGTTGGCCGTCGGCTCGTGTGAAACAGCCCATAGCGTTACTGCAGATCGTCACGTAAGATAGCGTTGTCGTCACATTTGTGGCGGTAGCGTTTTACGGTGTAGAACTGTTTGTCAACGTTTTTGTAGTTTAGCGGTGGAGACGTGTTTAATTTTTGTACACGTTTAGAAATAAAAAAAAGTTTTTTTTGATTTTGTTTTGCACAATGTTTTGCATACAATTATATTTTCTATAATTTGTTGATATTTACAGTGCAACAATGGGTCTGTTCAAGATTTCTGCTGTAGCAGCTTTTAGCAGACATTGTCATGCTTTTCCTGTTCAAAACAGCAAAATAGCTGCTAACGAAGCTGCTATTTTTGTGTTCAAGATTCGAGAAAAGCTGCGAATGTAGCTGCTTTTTGTTGCTCGCAGTTTCGACTGCAAGCAAGAAAGCAGCTACGTAAATCATACATGTGTGTGTAAATGTCATTGGTTGTTTTGCCAAAATGACTGACTTGAGTGAGGTTTTGTTGACATTAATACATATTAAATAATAAATTTAGGGATTGCAACTGCACGGCCAGGCTTTTTTTCTAATTGTAGGGACAGGAATAGTTGACTGCAAGAAATACTCATACACATACATTAACACAAAGCTATGCTAGCAGCTTTTTTGCGTTCAAGATATCACAGCAGCTTTTTCTTGCTTTGATGTAATTTGACAGTTTAAAAATTCTGCTACTAAAGCTGCTATAGCAGAAATCTTGAACAGACCCAATGTTTTCGAAAAATCATGGGCCCGTTCGTGTATGTCTAAAACGAAATTTGTTTTTGTCTCGGGTTCGCGTAGGTCGGTCTGAAGCCGACGAAAGGCACTCGAAAGGTCGTGGGCTATCGAGTTTTTGCCTTATTATGATTAATAATTTTCAAATAATAAATAATTGTATATTTTTACAGCAGTTGTTGTAACATTTTCCGTGTTTCAATATTGTGGTTTCTATCAGGGACACGAAAAAATTTCTTTCGACCTATGCAAACGCTAAAATTTTCGTCGACAAAATTTTTCGACTTCAATTTCTTTTCGTTCAATTATCGTCGTTCGCCATACACGAACCGGCCCCAGGTTTTGCAATGGTCAAGTGAACAAAGAGACACAATTTGTGCTCTGGTGACAATGTATTCTGCACTCTATTTGATGGCTTTGTGGTAATATCGTCCTTTATATAACTTAACACATAATCGAACAACACAGGAGTCAGGCGAAAGTATTCCCTGAATTTATTCTCATTATTATGCAGATGACGAAACACTAAAATATTATAGGAACCTTCTTCTGTTCGACTTTTAAATAATTTGGATTCGCTGTCTCTTTGAAACTCTTCTTCATCTTCTAAGAAAATTAGAACTGCGACCTCAAGATCATACATTTTTACCGATTGAATTATTCAAAATGACTGTGAAATCTAGCATTGGTTTTCTACGAAGCGGTACCGTCATGTAGCGGCCGTATTACTTTACAACTATTGTCGCCGTATTTTTGTACACCGTTTTGCTTACGTCACTCACCGTAGTAATACGGTCGCTACATGACGGTGCCGCTTCGTAGGAAACCATAGCTTTACCGTGCAAGGAAGTCTTCTGGAGGCGGTAGCTGAATTGGCTCAGAACAGCCCAGGTCAGTAGGGGTCGGCGCCCCCTCTATGATGGGCCGCCTTAGGCCTTGGAAGAAGCAAACCTTTTTGCTGTAATCGGGTACTTTCCGGCAGCAGCAGAGGACCCCACTGGCATATGTTGAAAGGATAGGGGTCTAAAAGAAGACCCTAAAGGTGTAGGAGTGGAGAATACTCCACAAAGTGCACCGTATAAAATTCACAGAGGTGACGTTGTCAGGATGGTGAATACTGTAATTTTGGGCTGATGGCAGGAGAAGGCTCTTTTAACGAGAAGGTGACTCTCTCCACCATCTCAACCTTACTATCTGGGGCAAGCCTTAATGCCTAACCATGCAATACGAAAGCGTCGAACAAAGGGCACTGAAAGACAATCTCGCTCCACCCTCAACAAGGGCTAGCGCCGGCGCTGGCGGGCGAAATACGTTAAGGGTTATTAAGTTACGGGGGGTTTTGAAGAAGATGGTAAAGAACCCTGCGTTTGAACTCTTGGATATTGAAGGTGCTCGGAAATACCGGCTGTGACAGATTATTACACAGTTTAGTCGTTGGTCTTTTTCATAATTGCATGGTTGCTTGCATGCATCTTGCAAAAGAGCAACTTCAGGTAAATCAGTTGCGCAATCTAGAAACTTTGCATTTTTGAATGAAAGCAATCAGCTGTCAAAAACATATCTGTGGTTTTTTTAACTAACTGCTTATCTGCAAAATTTGTGATTTTGAGTTATTTATACTAAAGTATTCAGAATAAAATGTACACAAAACCTCATAATTGTTGCAATTGAATTTACTATTATTAACAAAGTTTTTTTGCTGATATCTCGTTTATAATTGCTTTGAAATAACGATACAAATTTCAATCTCCTGTAAAATTACAATTTTGCAGATAAGCAGTTAGTTAAAAAAACCACATATGTCAAATTTGACGTTTCAAGCATAAAGTTTTTTCCCTTCATTTTCTGAGTTCGTTTACCGCTGAAAAATAATACGAAAAAATGGATCGAGAAAATGTGATTAATGTTATTGTCAGTTTGTAGATAGATAACTCGGCTTCATTAGATCCGGTCCGAAAATTTGGAACTTCACAGCTAAAAAGAAGGATAAATTATGTGTCTTGTTTAGCTCGTTAATCTCTCGTTTAAAAGAAGTTTTATCCTTGGGGTGCTCCAAACCTCTTCTTCATTATTTTCGCTATGGAATTCATAATAATTTAAATTAAAATAAAACACCCTAATAATATCGGAAAAACTGAAAATCTGCCAAAATTTCCCTTTTGACACTTTTCTTCTTCTTTAATCAGATAAGCATGCGTACAAAAATAGTTGCAAGATTTGTAATAATAATGCAGTTTTGAACAAATGATATTTGCACATTTGCTTTTTTGAGCACCATGCAAATGATCGATTTGCGCAACCATGCAATTATGAAAAGGGCCGTTCTATTGATAAATGGATTGCTATCTTGTTAAGTGCGCGGACGAACAGGTTGTAAGTGGTGGGGGTGAGACACTGACATTATAGAAATGGACTGCTCATCAGCAATTATACCCATACAAACCACTGACATATAATAATGGACTGCTCATCAGCAATTATTCCCATACAAACCGATGGCACCAAAAAGGTATAGTCGCTCGCTCATCCATAAGCCCCCAAACTGACAGAAGCACTCAGAAATAAAATCAATTAGAAAAAAATAGACGGGTATAGTGATGTTTATATCTTTTGCGTTAAATCAATTAGAAAAAAATAGACGGGTATAGTGATGTTTATATCTTTTGCTCTTTTCCCCATAAGCCCCCGGATTCTGACATACAGAATGTCAGTTGCTAAGACAGGCGTTAAGAACTTAAATCAGATACACATAAAATTTGCAAATTAATGAAAAAAAAGCATTTTAAAAGGTGAAAAAGTGAAAATAGTGTTTATTAATTTTTTTAAACAAAATATTTGTGTTGTTTTAATGTTTTAAGTACGTATTTAAAAAAATGTAAATTTCAAAAGTGATTCCGGTGTTTACATGGAGTGAAAAAAGGTTTTTAGCCTATGGAACAAATTGGTGCCATGAAAAATTTCTCATAAGCAGTCCATTCTATATGTCAGTGATACAAACCGATGGCACCAAAAAGGTATAGTCGACTCGCTCATCCATAAGCCCCCATTTTTACCCTGAACTCAAATTTCGGTTATTTTTCAGTGCATTCACTGGCAGAAGTAAAATCAGGTAGTGCCAAAACTGAAAAGCAAAGAAAATTGAAATTTCTTTTTGACAGTTCTTTGCATAGCACGGAGTTTACGTTCAATTATTGTAACAAGTTCTGAACGCACCCATTCAGTTAGAGAAGTTGGCAGTCATGGAGACTATACAAGGAGATATAACTCTTATGGGAAAAATAACCGGAAATGGATGGGTAGCAGAAACTAAACCTTTAGTTCATTTTTAGCCACAGATGTCGCCTAAAGCTGACGTACCCCACATGAAGTTAGCTGAATTTTACCAGAAAATTGAGCAATGCAAAAAAAATTCTTTGGAAATTAATAAAAATTCATTGGAACATCCATAAATTGGTTAATTACGAAAAACCGCATCGATATAAATCCAATTTAGAAGCTGATTTTTCAAGTTAGGCGTAAAAATAAAGTATCTTGGTAGTTAACGAACTTTGCCATCAACCGGATGAATATAGTCGGCCATGTTTTTTGGGGTACATGTGACTGTGGCGCCCTCACTCAATCAAACAAAATTTGACAACACGGAGTTTTAACTCCTTGTCTAGGCTCCATGTTGGCAGTACTGAAAGAAAACAAGTAACCAACCAACGAGAGAAAAAAGCTTCGCTTCCTTATGGCGGTTGACGTAGAAAGCTCGAGGACGGCAGCAGGCAGCAGCGACCATTTTTCCTAAAGACTAAAGTTTTATTGAATAAAGAAGAATTATAATTTTACTAACGTTTTTTATTTTTTTTTTATTTTCAAATTTACAAGTCAGAAGTGGGATCCAGAGAAGCGGTCGGATTAGAAGAATTTTGAAGGATTAAAAACGAACAACGAAGCACACGCTAAAAGACCAATAAGCATTGTAAACGAAAAACAATAACGTAACGATGTCTGAGCGGGATGACGAGCTAAATTCCACGGGTTTCGGAAATGGTCATAATATCGGCGCAGACAAAAGTGCAATGGAAACGTTTGAAGGAAATTTAAAGTGCTCTACGTTCGCAAGCGGGTACGAGAAACAGCATGAAGAAATCACGAACGACCTAAAGAATGAACAGCTGGAATTCTACCGACAGAAGGAGAGAAGTCTAACTCTTGAAATAGAACTTGCCAAAATCAACCTTCAGTTAGAACAATGCAGAGCACAGTACAGGAAGGAGCCCAAAGAACCTGAAACGTCGGAGGTGAACACACAAGCTTCAGATTACGAAAACAACCGTTCCTCTCAAAATAATATACGCGAGTTAATCTCCATAGCCCCTACCTTCACCCCTAGTGAAAAGACGGGATTGTCAAGCGAATTATGGGTGAAAAAATAGATGAATTACGTGAAATCTATCATCTGGAGGATAAGACGGTTCTTCTGCTAGCATCTTCAAAACTTGAGGGAGCGGCAAAGTATTGGCTGCAAAGTTGTCAGTCAAAGATGGGCTCGTGGAATGTAATAAAACGACAAATCGCAATTGCTTTTCCAACAACAATTGATGAAGCAGAGATCCACCTAACACTTCAGAGAAAACGGAAACAGCACGGAGAAACGTTTGAGCAATACTTTTACGAAGTTATTGCTATTGCCAACCGCATCAATATGAGTAATGCCGCAAAAATTCGGTACGTAATAAATGGACTTCCAAGTAGCGAGACACGCACAGCGCTCGCATTACAGCAGTTTGATACTCCTGAGGCTTTATTACGTCAATATAAAGCCTTTGAAGAAATCACGACGTCTAGTTCTCAGCAAAGACCAACAGCGATCACTACAACACCTAAATTAAAACCAGGTGCTAAAGAGGTGAAGTGTTATAATTGCAACGTAGTGGGACATCTTTCAAGAGACTGCCCTCAGCCTCAACGCAAACATCGATGCAGTAAATGCCAAAGGACCGGACATTTAGAACGCGAATGTAAAATCGCGAGTGTATCTCTAATTAAACGAGACAAATATCATCAAAACGTAGTCATAAATGGAAAACATTGCGCATGCGCGTTTATCGATATGGGTAGTGATGTGAGTTTAGTAAGAGGGTCGTGTGTCGAATTTTGGCAATTAAAATACGAATCGCATAAAATGCGTCTGGACGGATTCTTTAACGGGAAGGGTATGACAATCGGTCGCGCTAAAGTTAATTTAAAATTGGATGAAGCATCGGCAGAAATATTATTGTTAGTAGTTCCAAATAATTTAATGCCATACGATGACGTTTAGTAGATAAGCTATGGGCGTTCTGGGCCACTTTTGTATGGAAATTTGTATGGGCCTCTAAATTCACATTTTCCGCCATTTTGGATTTTTGATGATCACGTCATCGCCTGAATATATACGCTTTTAAAAGCTCGTGAGCATAAAAGCTTGGGGATTCTGGACCAAAAGTCCCCGTGGGGACAGTCATGGTCAGACAGTTTGTGACGTCACCATCGACGAAGTTTTATGTCAGTAGTGCCGGAGCGATTTGTATCTTGTTGAAACTTGATGATGTTGAGATGACGTGATCGCTTTTATATGTTTTTATTTTTTTATTCCTGAAGTTGAAAATGTTTATTTTAAAAAAGTGCTGGTCCCGAGTAGAATTTGATTCCGAGCCCCACATGAAATTAATTGAAGCTTTAATGTCCACGGGGTGAAAAAGCTGATAAGAAGTAAGCATTTTTGAATGACTGAAATTGTCATTAGCGAAAAGCTTTGGATTGTTTACTGTTGTTGTTGTTGCTGTAAAGAACGAAAACGAATGTTGACATAGGTCTGGGTTTTTCTGTTAAGGGGATCGACTGGGTAAAATTTTTTATCTGGGCAAGCGCCTTGTTTGCTGCTGATTTATGATCGCCGGGTGGAATACTGAGTAAAATGGTGAAGTTGATGGTAATCTATTGATAATTAATTGATTAATTGATCAATAATTGTACGATAAATGTTCAACTCTCTGATTGGGGCTATTATGCATCTGAGAATTGGGGATTTTGGACCACAAGGCCCCAGTTTGTATGAAAGGTAAGAGAAGGCCCCCTGTTTATATGAAACGTAAGAAAAAAGATAAGCGTTAGTCATGTAAAAAAAAATTTGTGGGTGCCCTTTTTGTTTGGGGAAAAATTTGTGGAAGTTCTAGACCAAGGTCCCGAGTTTGTATGAAACGTAAGAAAATGATTTTAAGAGAAGTAAGAAAATATATCCCTTTTTGTATGGAAAAAGTTGGTGGAATTTCTAGACCAAAGTTCCCAGTTTGTAGGAAACGTAGGAGAGAAGATAAACGGTAGTCTGACGTTTGTATGACCCATAGGAGAAAAGATAAGCGGTAGTACCCTGTTTGTATGAAACGTAAGAAAACAAGATAAGCGGTAGTCAGATAGAAAGAAAAAACCGGTGCCCCGGGCCGCGATTATCACGTGACAACTATCATGTTGCTCGTTATCTGTTATTCATTACATGCAATATATAATAAACATAATATACATATAATTTTGCAGTATTTTTATTTTTTTATTCGTTCTCAAATGTAACTGTTGAAATAAACAGAGCAAATTCGACATATGGTATCCCTAATTTTTTATTTCTTGCTCTACTGTCACTTCTCACATCAACTTGACTTCTACTTCCGACTTCTCAGCCGAGCTTGGACCACGAGTGGACATCTTGCAACAAGATATTCTTTTATACATATATATTATAATACATTTAATATTAATTACATTTTACTTCGGTGTTTTACTATCTTCAACAGGTTATGGGCCCAGAAGTCTCCCATATACCGCAGTGGATGTAATTTAAACAAAAAAAGTATATGTATTAGAAATGTCAGTAATGGCTGACCTAAAGGTGCAAATTTGTAAGTTGACAGGAACAGAAAACTGGCAGAAATGGAAACATCAAATGATTTTGCTTCTTAAGTATCATAATTTACTTGATATTGTTACTGAACAAGTAAAAGTTGAATCAGAGGATGATGAAGAAGTTAAGAAGGCAAAATCAGATTTTGAAAAGAAAGATGCGCATGCACAACTGATTATAACAAGTGCGTTATCTGATGATGTTTATAATATGCTTGGTGTAGTAGAGTCCTCAAGAAATGCGTGGCAACGATTATTATCAATATATGAACAAAGCTCAGGACATCGATTGGATCGATTAGCTGAAAATTTCTTTGCTATGAAGAAGACATCCAGTATTGGAATAATGGAACATGTTTCATCTCTACAGAGGACATTTCATGATTTAGGAAATGAAATGCAGAAACAATTTAAAGTTGAATTACCAGAGCAACTTTTGATGTTAAGGATTACATCAACTTTACCAATAGAATATAACAACTTTAAACAGATATGGGAAGCAACTGATTTAAAAGAAAGAACAATGGAAAAACTAATTGAAAGATTAAGAATGGTTGAATTACAAGACAATGAAGCAAGTTCTTCTGTTGCTTGGACAGCACAAAACAAGGAGAAGAAACATAACAAATACAAAAAGGATGTTAAATGTTTCAAATGTGGCAAAAAGGGTCATTATCAAAAATTTTGTGATTCCTCAACTGCTAAGTCTGCAATGGCGATAGTGAATAATAAAACAGTGGATAATGAGTCTAAAGATAAAAAGAGCATAGCATTTATATGTTCAGTTTTTGCTTGTAATTTAAAAAATTCCAAACAGCACTCTTGGATCTTAGACAGTGGTGCAACAAATCATATGACACCAAATAAGGAATATTTTTCAACATATAAACAATTTGTTTGCCCTAGAGATGTTGAAATTGCAAATGGCACAATAATAAAAGCTTATGGTTACGGATCAATTAATGTTGATATTCGGATGGATGAAGGTTGTATAGAAGGATATTTAGAACAAGTTTGGTATGTACCTGATATTGAAACAAATCTGTTTTCACAACCCGCTTCGTTGTATAAAGGCTTTGAATGGTACACAGGTATTAAAGGAGTAAAATGTCTAAAAGATAAAAAGATCTTCATAACTGGACAGCTATCAAATGGTTTGATTTTGTTAAACATGACAGCAAAGTCCAAGGATAACACAACATCTAAAGTTTTTCATGTAGTTACAGAAGAGAATCTTCAGCTATACCATGAATGTCTAGCTCATCAAAATAAACAACATGTACGAAAATTACTTCAACAGAACGGCTTCAAAGTTGCAAGTAATAAAAGTTTAACTTGTGAAGGTTGCATGTTTGGAAAACAACACAGAAACTCTTTTAAATCAAGAAAAGTAAGAGGAACATATCCAGGGGAAATAATTAGTGGTGACTTAAATGGACCTATGTCAGAAAAATCACTTGGAGGAGCATCATACTTTTTATGTCTGAAAGATGACTTCACAAAATTCCGCAAAGTATATTTTCTGAAAAATAAATCCGAAGTAGCTGAAAAATTGAAATATTTTCTAGCTGAAACGAAGCAAACTGGTCATAAAATTAAGCAGTTTATATCAGATGGTGGTAAAGAATTCAACAACGCAGAAATCAACAAAATGTTATGTTCAGAAGGAATCGAGATGCGAGTAACAATGCCTTATTCACCAGAACAAAATGGAAGCGTGGAACGAGAGAATCGCACGCTAGTTGAAAGTGCTCGATCAATGTTGTTTACTCGAAATTTACCAGTTAAATTATGGGCTGAATCAGTGAATACCGCAACTTATGTATTAAATCGCACTGGTTCTTCTGCAGTAGGAAACAAAAGTCCTTATGAATTATGGTATGAAAGAAGTGCACCTGAACTTAAGCACTATAAGATTTTTGGCTCAGAGTGTTTCGTGCATATACCTAAACAGAGACGCACCAAATGGGAACGTAAAAGTAAAAAAGGAATTTTTGTTGGTTATTGTGGTAATAAAGATGGCTATAGAATTTTTGATCCAATATCAAATCAAATTTTACTAAGCAGAGATGTTATATTTCCAGCTGAAAAGGTAACTGATAAAAATAATTTAAGTTGTGAACTGACAAATGATACCTCACATACGGAAGAAAGAAATCAAAATTTTGAAAAGAATCTAAGTATTCATGAAAACATTGGCAATCTAAGTGATTTCATGGACGGAAATTATCAAAACATTCTTGAAAAGGACAGTGTTTATTTGAATGATTCCTTAAGTGAGAATGATAGAACAATAGTTTTGCCGCCTAGTGAAAATGAGAAACAGCAGGAAGATTCTATAGAGCAACAATCTGAAAACAGAACACTTCGTAATAGAGACACTATTCAGAAACCCGCTCGTTTTAAAAACTATGTTATGATAGCAGCAGATCAATATAGAATTAATCCGGAATCGTTTAATGAGGCAGTCAACAGTAATGAAAGCAAACATTGGAAAAATGCAATGGATGAGGAAATGAGGTCACTACATGAAAACAACGTTTGGGAACTTGTAAAAGCACCACAGAATGCAAGAATAATAGACAGTCGCTGGGTTTTTCGTATCAAAACAAAAAACGATGTAAGCATAGAAAAATATAAGGCGCGACTTGTAGCAAAGGGATATGCTCAAAAACATGGCATAGACTACGATGAAACGTTTGCTCCAGTAGCCAGGTTTGAGACTATAAGAACGGTTTTAAGTATAGCTGCGATTGAAAGACTTCATTTGAAACAGTTTGATGTAAAAACAGCTTTTTTGTATGGAGAACTTGAAACAGAAATCTTTATGCATCAACCAGAAGGTTATAATGATAATTCTGGACGAGTTTGCAAATTAAAACGAAGCTTGTACGGATTGAAGCAGGCTCCAAGGTGTTGGAATGCCAGATTTACGAATTTTCTTAATAAACATGGATTGAGTCAATCAACATCGGATCCTTGTCTTTTTATAAAACATCTGAACGATATTAAACTAATAGTCACTGTATATGTAGATGATGGTTTGGTAGCGAGCAACGATATTGAATTAATGAACAATTTTCTTCAAGAACTCAAGGAAGATTTTAAAGTGAAAATTGGATCACTAGACTCCTATTTGGGGATGCAAATTGAACAGAGAAAGGATGGTTCGATTTTCATAAATCAAAGTCAATATGTTAAGAAAATCTTAACGAAGTTTAATATGTCTGAAGCAAATAAAGTTGCAGTACCAGCAATAAAAGAAGAACAAATGAATGCTGATGATGATGAACTGACAAAAGTTCCTTATAGAGAGGCTGTTGGTAGCTTAATATATCTTTCAACTTTGACAAGACCAGATATAGCGTATGCCGTCTCCAGAGCATCACAAAAGATTGACAAGCCAGATAAAAGTGATTGGAATTCAGTTAAAAGAATTTTTAAATACTTAAGAGGAACGAGTGACTATGGATTATTATACGAAGGAGGTGATAAATCAGCAAAATTAAAAATATATACTGATGCAGACTTCGCTGGAGATATCAAAGGAAGACGTTCAACATCTGGAATGGTTTGTAAACATGGAAGTGCAGCTGTAAGCTGGATGAGTAAAAAGCAGGACTTGGTTTCTTTATCAACAACTGAGGCAGAATTTGTTGCTGCTAGTGAAGGTGTAAAGGAAGCAATTTGGGCATCGCGAATCCTTAGTGAAATCTCAACGAAAAAGCACATCCCTACTGTGTTCATTGATAACGCCAGTGCGTTAAACCTAGTTAAAAATCCAGAGTTCCATAAGCGCACAAAGCATATAGAAGTACGTTATTACTTTGTTCGTGAAAAATATCTAGACGGAATCATCAAAGTTGAACATGTATCAAGCAAGGATCAAATTGCAGATGTCATGACGAAACCTTTGGCTCGACAACAATTTGAAAACTTACGAGACCAGATGGGACTATGTTTGGGATGATCAACAGTTAATCAGAGTCGACTTTGAGGGGGAGTGTTGAAATAAACAGAGCAAATTCGACATATGGTATCCCTAATTTTTTATTTCTTGCTCTACTGTCACTTCTCACATCAACTTGACTTCTACTTCCGACTTCTCAGCCGAGCTTGGACCACGAGTGGACATCTTGCAACAAGATATTCTTTTATACATATATATTATAATACATTTAATATTAATTACATTTTACTTCGGTGTTTTACTATCTTCAACAGTAACAATGACAGTAATATATAATAAACACAATATAGATACGCGGCACTCATTGCCACTACTACATGCAGCGTAAGCCACGCCCACTCACACGGTTATGCGACACTTTGTCGCTTGGGCATCCCGGCTAACCGTTTTATTAGACGTTGTCACGTCAAAAAATTCGTGGGTGTTTTTTTGTATGGGAAAAAATTGGTGGAAGTTCTAGACCAAGGTCCCGAGTTTGTATGAAACGTAAGAAAATGATTCTTTCTTAAGTGAGGGCGTAGTGCCCAGTTTGTATATAAAAGTCTTTTTGTGGAGGAAGATTTTTTTATATATATCATTTTTATGTCACAAGAAACTGTTTCGGCAGCTAAATGTCTTGTCGCATTCATGCATGTAAACATAATAAAAGCCGCCAACATCTAAAACGAATCATAACTACTTTTGGAGGAAAAAAACAAAATTTTGTCTTTGATGACTCATAACTCTGGATGTTGGTGGGTTGACCCCTTGACTTTTACAGATTTAAATAGGTGGAAGTATTCTGCGTAGATTGATGTCTTATTCATTAAAATATCTAAAAAGGTGACAAAAATACAGGATAATATGTAAACCTCTACCAAAAAAACTTCAAAACGCTATATCTCGAAAACAAAAAGAGGTACCCCCCCCCACTTTTACTTTTTTTGCGATAATTTCCACTTCAACCACCTTTTTCTCCAAAAAATACGTAATAAACCGGGCGATGTTGTTGATGAAAAATGCGCCATTCTTTTAATTAACTTTTTCATTAAAATTGAAATTTCACGCTTTCCTTAAAATATTTTCTATTTTTTACTTTTCAGTATATTTTTTAGTTAATGAAAAGAATTTTTTTTAAAAATTTTTTTTTAACCATTTATTTTTTAACTTACACTGTTTGTCGTCAAATCTTGGAAGTTAAATTTGACCCACTTCCCGGTTTCGGATAGAGCTGAAATTTTGCATACACGTTTAGTTTGGATGACAATGCAATCTGGCCATTTTGTAAAAATATCAAGATGGCGGTTCCAAAATGGCGCCCGATTTTTGAAATTGTGCTCCGCGGCCCTCTGACATGGGTATCAAATGAAAGCATATGACAGGTAGAACACAATAAGCTATGTGGCGTCATTCCAAATTAAAAATGGCGGCCAACACTTACACTGCTTGTCGTCAAATCTTGGAAGTTAGATTTGACCCACTTCCCGGTTTCGGATAGAGCTGAAATTTTGCATACACGTTTAGTTTGGATGACAATGCAATCTGGCCATTTTGTAAAAATATCAAGATAGCGGTTCCAAAATGGCGTCCGATTTTTGAAATTGTGCTCCGCGGCCCTCTGACATGGGTATCAAATGAAAGGATATGACAGGTAGAACACAATAAGCTATGTGGCGTCATTCCAAATTCAAAATGGCGGCCAACACTAAATTGCGGAAAGCTTATAATAGACTAAAAGAAAATATAACCGATCAACTTCCAATTTTGCACACACTCGTAGTTCGGGTGGTTAATGTGTATGAATGATGAGATGAATAGTTGAGTTAAGGGTGAGTTGATAATAAAGAAGCAATACACGTTACAAAAAATCACAAACAAACACAGAGATGCTGCTGTCAACTAAATTCAACTACTCAAATACTGAACTCATGTCCGTATGCATAATTTCAACTAAACCCAGGTAGCAGAGCTGAGTCGAGTTCAGTCAACATTAACCCAACTCGACTCCCGTTTACATGTAGTTAGACTTGGGTTCAACTTGAGTTCAACTCATCATGTATAAGTACTAAATGCAATCTGACCTTTTTGTAAAAAAATCAAAAAGACGGTTCCGAGATGGCGGCCGTTTTTGCAATTATGTTCCACCGAGCCCACGACATGGGTATCAAATGAATACAGTAAACTGTGTGACGTAATTTTAAATCTAATAGAATTGCCATCATAAAATGGCGGAATACATATAATAAACTAAAAAGTAGAAAATAAAATAAATGGTTAAAAAAAAATTTTAAAAAAAATTCTTTTCATTAACTAAAAAATTTACTGAAAAGTAAAAAATAAAAAATATTTTAAAGAAAGCGTGAAATTTCAATTTTAATGAAAAAGTTAATTAAAAGAATGGCGCATTTTTCATCAAAAAATTTTGTTAGAATTTGAAATTAACAAAGCAAAAAATTGAGGGTTATTGTAAATCACACGCGATTTACAGTTATATTTTCAATTTTTGATGAAAAATGCGCCATTCTTTTAATTAACTTTTTCATTAAAATTGAAATTTCACGCTTTCTTTAAAATATTTTTTATTTTTTACTTTTCAGTACATTTTTTAGTTAATGAAAAGAATTTTTTTTTAAAATTTTTTTTAACCATTTATTTTTTATTATCATTTATACATTACTAATTACATTTATTTTATATAGTGTATTTGTCCAGGTGTTTTTTGGGGTTGTTTTGAACTTGAACATCCTCCGCCGCCTTGATATATTGTTAATATATCGAAATTTTTTGGGGATGCCTTTTGGTTGCGTTGAGTACATACCTATACGCGCTTGGAGCTAAGAAATTTTCAATTAGTAATTAGGTTTTATTTTAAAAAATGTTATTTTTTTCCCCTTGTTATTTTATTTTTTTATATTATACACTTCCCTTTAGTTCATTCAAAGCTCAATTTTATATTAATTTTGTATTCATTTTGTGAAATATTATTTTCCGGGATTGGTAACAATGCGATCTTTGTGATGTTTCTTTTTAATATTCCAGATTTAGTTTTTATTGCCACCACCCTAACCATTCCATCATCTCCGGGAAACACCTCTTCTATTCTGCCAAGCAACCATTGTGTGGGTGGAAGTCTCTCATCCTTAATTAACACAAGGTTTCCGATTTGCACATTCTTCTGTGTTTTCATCCATTTCGGTCGTTCCTGTAGTCGTGACAAATACTCCCTTGACCCTTGACCATCTTTTCCATAACTGTTGCACTATTTTCTGTAAATACTGCCATCGAGTTAATGCGTATTGGTTGAGATATAGATAATTAGATTCTGGAGGCGCTAGAATACATTCCCCTATTAAAAAATGTCCTGGGGTCAACACAGAGAGGTCAGTAACATCATTCGACATTGGACATAATGGCCTAGAGTTCAGACGGGCTTCTATTTGGGTAAGCACTGTCATGAGCTCCTCGAAGGTTAGTGACGTTTCGCCTATTACGCGTCGCAAATGATGCTTCAAAGATTTAACGCCAGCCTCCCATAATCCCCCAAAATGGGGAGAGGCTGGTGGGATGAAATGCCACTTAATCCCCTTCATTGAAACAAAGGTAGCTGCTTCTTCTTGCGCCTTTTGAATTACATGTTTCAGTTCCTTCTGCATGATTCGATTTGCCCCTATGAAGTTAGTGCCGCAATCTGAATATATATCTGAACAGAATCCTCTTCTTGACGTAAACCTTTTTAATGCAGCTAGGAATGCTTGAGTGCTCTGATCGCTTACTAATTCCAAATGTATTGCTTTGGTACACAAACATATGAAAACAGCTATGTATCCTTGGAAGAACTTAGCTCTTCGCCCTTTTGACATTCGAATATTGATGGGACCCACATAATCAACTCCAGTATGTGTGAACGCCCGAGATGGTGTGAGTCGTGGTTCGGGCAAGCTTCCCATTAATTGAAACGATCTTGTCTTGTTGTACTTGCAGCATGTTATACACTTATGAATAATTTTTCTGATAATGTTCCTGGATTGGGGTATCCAATATGTGCATCTCAAATACGCTGCCGTCAATTGGGGCCCTCCATGTAACGTCAATAGATGTGCTTGTCTTACAATAAGATGTGTCAGATGGTAATTTGTAGGCAAAATGATTGGATGTGTCGCGTTATAATTTAGATTAGCATGCTGAAGGCGACCTCCAACTCGTAAAAGCCCTTTAACGCATATAAATGGATTGAGTGAAATCATTTTACTTTTTGGTGATATGGATTGTTTAGCATTTAGAGACGCCAACTCTACTGAAAATGCGTCCTTTTGACCAGCCTTAATGAGGGAATTCAATGCCAAACAAATTTCATCAACACGTGCCATTTGAGTTAGCGAATGCCTTCTTTGTCGACATCATGTATGTATGAATCGTAAACATAACGATGTGACTCTTATAAGTAGTGAAAGTGTTGAATATTCTTGAATCGCGATGACCGGGTTGGTTTCTGCATAATGGGTGGTAATTCTTTTCTCGTGTTCTGTGTCAATCGATGATGCATTATCGAATTTAATTGGCCAGTCCGCTTCAGGGAGAGTTAACCAGGTCGGTCCATTCCACCAAAGTGAAGATTTTATTAACGTTGTCGGTTGACAACCTCGCGATCCTAGATCAGCTGGGTTATCGTGAGTATTAACATACCTCCACGCCTTACAATCGATTTGTTCTTGTATTGCTGCTACTCGGTTACACACAAACGGTTTCCATTGTTTCGGTCGCCCTCGAATCCATGAAAGTGTGATCATTGAATCCGACCATACAATCACTACTAGTTTTTCAACCGTTAATGCGTTCCGCACCTTTTGTGTCAACTTCGTTAACAATACGGCTCCACATAATTCAAGCCGCCGGTTTGAGTGGTGCTACCTTTGATTTTGATGTTAAGAAAACCACCTTGACTTTCCCATCCTGACATGCAACTCTGGTATACACGACAGCACAATACGCGACCATTGACGCGTCACAAAACCCATGAAGCTGTATCGATGGACATGCTTTACGAAGACTCAACCATCGAGGAATCTTCAACGATTGCGCAATTTGCGACAGAAGACTTCGTTTTGTGAGCTGAGAATTTTTATCTTTGATATGTACCTTGAACGAAAAACAGTCATGGTTCAGGTTCCAATATAAACCAAGCGCTTTAATTAAGCCATCATCATCTAGCTTACTTAACATATGTGTCTCTCTTTCATCTATTGGGATGTTTTCCAAAACTCTTTTGCTGTTACTTGCCCACTGGTTAACATACCTTGAAGTTGATGTTGAGTCTGTATTGCCTCCTCTTCCGTATCTGCCCCTGACATCACATCGTCTACATAGAAATCCCGAAGGACAATCGGATGCGCCAAAGGAAAATTGTTACTTTCGTCGACTGCTAATTGTCTAAGTGTCCTGATAGCTAAATACGGGGCACATGATGTACCAAGCGTCACGGTTTGAAATTCGAACTGACGGACAGGTTCTTGAGGCTTGTTTCTCCACAAAATACGTTGATACCGAACATCTTCCTCCGCAACATGTATTTGCTTATACATTTTGCTGATATCAGCCATGAACACAATCGGGTATTCCCTCCAGCGTAAAATTATTGAACTCAAATCATCCTGTAACCTTGGACCCGTTATTAGCTTATCATTTAACGAATTACCGTTCGTCGTTTTATTGGACGCATCAAAAACTACTCGTAAACTGGTGGTGCTGCTTTCCTTAAATACTGCGTGATGTGGTAAATAGTACATTCCATAACATTCTGCTCCTTCCTTGGTTCTAAATACGTGGTCAGTTTTAGTTACGGGTCTCATGTGTGACAATTTTGAATATTCATTAATACATTGCGCATACTGTTTAAACACTTCTGGTCACTTTCCAATCGTTCTTTCCAATCCATAAAGTCTCGACAATGCTGCATTTCGTGAGTCACCAAGATTTGGGCGTTGGAAATTTACAAAAGGCAACTTCACTTCATATCTGCCATCCGATAATCTGCGATGTGTACGTTCGAAAAACTCTTCACAATCTCGTCCTTCTTGGGTCAATATTCGGTTGTCCTCAATGTTTTCGAGTTCCCAAAATCGTCGAAGTTAATGTGTTCTCCTTTCTTATGGGGGCATCAATTATAACACTATTGTTATTCAGTTTGTATTTTTATTTTATTCATCCAGTTTTTAACAATTCTTGAATATACACAATTCGAACTATATTTTATATTAACTTTCTTGGGTAACCACAATTTTAATTATAGTTTATATTATCGATATTTTACATTAACTTTAGTTTAACGATAAGGCGAATTACGTGTTAGTTTTTTAAAATCCAAGAGTGACTGACTTTTTAATTAATTTTTTTCAAGGCAATTATCAATTATTTTAATTGCCTACTTCAGACTTTTTCTTACCTGTCTCTTCTTACAAAGGTAGCTAAACATAAAGTATTTAGGGAGTGCGTCAGAGTTTAGTGTCCCTACATACTCCCCTCCCAGCGTAGCGACTACCGTAAAGTCTTCTACAGCTTCAACTCGTTTTCATCATTGTGGTCACCAACAATCGCTGGCTTCAGCCTGTCGATTGATATGGCTTTGTTTGAGCCGTTCAAACTGACGATGAATTGCTTGCGTAATCTTTTGATTACTGGGTATGGTCCTTCATATGGAGATTCGAAAGGTCTTCGTACCCGATCTACTCGGACAAAAACGTAATCTGAATCTTCTAGAGCCTTAGGTAAGTATACATCCTTTTGACTTGTTTGTCGAGAATGAGCTGCTTTAAGGTTCTGCATGTGTACACGTAGACGAGTAAGAAATTCTGATTGCTCTATCGAATTCTCATCAGTCGGGATGGAAATCGAGTTTGGCAACTTCAGATTCTGACCATAGACTAGCTATGCTGGTGAGCATTGTAAGTCGCTCTTAGTGGCTGTACGAATGCCTAGCATGACAAAGGGCAGATCTTCAGTCCAATGAGTAGTGTTACCCATGCCATTAAGGCGGCTTTCAGCTGTCTGTGTAACCTCTCCACCATCCCGTTTGCTTGTGGATGGTAAGCGGTTGTCCTTATTCGGTGTGTACCGATCAGTCTGGCAACTTCATTGAATAGCTTCGACTCGAATTGCGAACCTTGATCAGTTGTGATTTCCAGAGGTGCGCCGAAACGTGGAACATATTCAGTAACAAAGTGCTTTGCCACTGTTGCCGCTGAAATATCCCTCATTGGGTAAGCTTCAGGCCATCTAGTGAATCGATCTACTATTGTAAGGATGTATGAATATCCCCTAGATGGCGGCAATGGTCCCACAATATCCATATGGATATGTTCGAATCGTTGATTCGGAAGTTTGAAAGCTTCATGTGGAGACTTGGTGTGTCTCGACACTTTCGATTTTTCGCAACCAAGGCAAGAACGAGACCAATTATTGCAGTCTTTGTTTATTGCCGGCCATGATTGACGGCAGAGCAGGTGCTGGAGTCTTCTCAGAGGACTTAAATCTGACCTGCTCTCTGGCTCTGGGGAATTTTTTTCAATCAAGAGTTAACCCTTCTAGCACAGAAGGCGCACTTTTCAGCTAAGCATGAAAATCTATATATACATACACACACATATATACATATATATATTATATATATATGTATATATATACATTATATAGAGTTTCCCTTCTATCACAGAAGGCGCACTTCCCAGCGGGGCTGAGAAATATTTACCACTACCGTGGCTCAGCTGAGACATGCAAACATAAAAGATTAAGTACCAATAAAAATTGCATGCAAAACACATAAACAGCGGGGCATGGGAAGTGAATTCAAGGAGATGGAACGAGCTGGAAGGAAACCATGTTGGTTTGTAGAAATAAGTTTTTTGCGGATGGGCACGATTGCAGAATAAATGATTGACTCAAAAAGCTTTGGTATGACAGATAGTTTGGCAATTGGTCTGTAGTTCGATATTTCGTTCTTGCTACCACTTTTGTGAATAGGAACGAATTCTTCCAAAGAGTAGGGAAGTACCCTTTATCCAGGGACTTTTGAAAAAGGGTTTTCAGTGGAGACTGGAGAACCTCCACACAGGATTTAAGGACAGCAGGAGGGATACCGTCAGGGCCGGAAGTGAAATCGTATGGGAGTTCATCAATATGTTTCATGATATCGTCAATGGAGATTGAGAGAGGCAAACTAGTAGCCTCTCGGTGTAGAGTTATGTGACGAAAATTATTGTCATTAGGCTGAAAATTAGAAGGGGTGAAAGATTGATGAAAGAATGAAGCAAACATGTTGTAAATCGAGGAAGACTCACTACTTGACCAGTTAGTGTGCTGCATAGTTTTTGGGTAGTTATCAGCTTTTTTCTTGGAGTTGACAAATTTGAAGAAGTTTCTAGGATCAGTATAAACCTGGTCCCTCATGCTGCTGAGATATTCGCCATACAGAGCAGAACAGAGTAAACGAAATCTGTTATAGCAATCAGTAAATGTAATAAGACTCGGAGAATCCTTTTTCTTTAAACAGGTCTTCTAGAGTCTATTTTTCTGATTCCTTATTATACCAAGGTGGAGTAGAACTGCGCAACTTTTGGGGCTCAAAAGGTACACATGAAGCAATAGCTTCATATAGTACGGCATAAAACCGTGCCACATCGACATCCAACTCATTTGCGGAAAGTAAGCTGTTGAAATCAATCAAGGCAAGCTTAGATGAGAGTTCATTAAAGTTAGCCTTCTGAAAGTTGAAGGAATGGGTTACCGCCTCCGGACAAGGATTGTTCTTTGAGTTCAAGCAGTAATTGAGCGAGAGAGGAGGGTGGTAATTGTCAACGGACGTCATGACTATTGGACTGGGTTCAACAATCATATTTCCTGAGTCAGTAAATACAAAGAATACAAGATCCAACTGCCTCCCTAACATATTAGTCACACCACTCATTTGATTAAGGCCAAGTGAGAATAAGGAGTTGAGAAAACACGATTCCTTAGAATTAAAATTGCCTTCGGGGAGGTAGTTATCGTCAGCTTCGTCAAATACCCACTGAATATTGGATAAATTGAAGTCGCCAAGAAGAAGTAATTCATCACCAGTGTTCATCATATTCAGGCTATAATCAACACAGGAGATGAGAATATCATAGAGGTTTATACCTCCATCGTCAAGTGTGCTTATCATATCTGGTGGGATATAGCACAACAGGAAGAGTTTTGATTTTGAAAAAGAAATCTTGAGAGCGACAAGCTCAATGTCCAAATGGTTAGAGAAACTAGGAAGCGAAATTGGGTTACAATTAAGGTGGCTGCGGCATGCAAGAAGTACGCCACCCCCGCGAGCTTCCGAGTCAGTGTGACGGTCCCTCCGAAAGACTTGGTAGGAGGAATCGCAGAGTTCAGCATTAAGAATGCCTTCGTGAAGCCAGGTTTCCGTGAACGCTATGACATCGAACCCGCTAGCCATCGATGCCTGAAGGATGTCGTTAGTTTTTGACCTTGTCCCCCTTACGTTTTGGTAGTAGAGGGAGAGGGTCTCAAGTTTTTTGACATCCTTAGCGTTCTCGGAATGGAAACGTTTGAGTGATGTGCTCGAGTACGGGTACGCGGAACAAAGAGCTTGGTAAGAGCACCAGCAGGCCAGAAACCAGGATCTAAAAGAGTCTCGGCAATAACGGGCGGTGCAGACAAAACGAAAGAAGCAACAGGCTTGGAAGCCTTGTTGACTTTTCTGCATGAAACAGTTCCAGGGTCTATAGATTTTTTCCTTAAATATTCACGGACAGACTCCGTCGTAGTTTGAGGAGAGAATCGTGATATAAAGATATCTAAAGGTCTCGGTATCGTAATCAGAGGGGTGCACGGTTCTAGGGGAACTGTAGATTCAGTGACCGGGGGGTTGGCCACTTTTAAGGTCAAAGAGGTTGATACCGGGACCGGCCTAGAGATCGATTCTATCCCTGGAACGCGGGGCAAGGAACTCGGGGTGACACTGTCACCAATGATGGCTTGGCGATTTCGATTTTTCCTGCGACTTTTACGACGCATCTTAATAATAGGTGCAATTGAATTGACGGCTTCCTGTGGCAAGAAGACGTTCTCCGAACGAGAAGAAGGCGCGGGGCCGGGTGCAGACAGAGGCTGGTTCTCAACCTGTAGAGCGTCATCAGATGCTGCCGTCGCTGGGGAGGTCTTATTTGTAACAACGACGCTCTCCAATTTTAAGGACAGGGAGCTCAGGGCATTGTGATTTTGAATCACTGCTGATGACAGCGATTCAATATCAACCCTGACACGCTTGTTATTCCTTTTTATGTCGTCCAATATAGGATGGACGGAAGCCGAGGAGCTAAAAGTGCAGGAGGAAGAAGTGGCGACCGGATTAAGTATCGCCTAGTGTATGTCGTCTAACGATTCTAGTGCTATTGCAACTCGAGTTGAAATTTTCTCAAATTTCTCAATCAAGGAACCCGCATTGGTCACAACAGAGTGAATCGCCGTGCTGTTGCAGCTCGGGTAGAAATTTTCTCAAATTTCTCAATCAAGGAACCCGTATTGGTCACAACAGAGTGAATCGCCAAAGTCAAAATTTTGTTATTTTTTCACTAAAATTTCAACTAAAACCACCTTTTTCTCCTAAAAATACGTGATAAACCAATATTTTTTTTAAAAAAATTGGAAAGCTTGGACAATTTCCTATGAATAATGTAATACAACTTATACGCTACGGCCTCCAGTTTTGAAGTTATAAGCATTTTTAAATTCTTTTATTTAACTTACACTGTTTGTCGTCAAATCTTGGAAGTTAAATTTGACCCACTTCCCGGTTTCGGATAGAGCTGAAATTTTGCATACACGTTTAGTTTGGATGACAATGCAATCTGGCCATTTTGTAAAAATATCAAGATGGCGGTTCCAAAATGGCGCCCGATTTTAGAAATTGTGCCACTGTTTGTCGTCAAATCTTGGAAGTTAAATTTGACCCACTTCCCGGTTTCGGATAGAACTGAAATTTTGCATACACGTTTAGTTTGGATGACAATGCAATCTGGCCATTTTGTAAAAATATCAAGTTGGCGGTTCCAAAATGGCGCCCGATTTTTGAAATTGTGCTCCGCGGCCCTCTGACATGGGTATCAAATGAAAGGATATGACAGGTAGAACACAATAAGCTATGTGGCGTCATTCCAAATTCAAAATGGCGGCCAACACTTACACTGTTTGTCGTCAAATCTTGGAAGTTAAATTTGGCCCACTTCCCGGTATCGGATAGAGTTGCAATTTTGCATACACGTTTAGTTTGGATGACAATGCAATCTGGCCATTTTGTAAAAATATCAAGATGGCGGTTCCAAAATGGCGCCCGATTTTTGAAATTGTGCTCCGCGGCCCTCTGACATGGGTATCAAATGAAAGGATATGACAGGTAGAACACAATAAGCTATGTGGCGTCATTCCAAATTCAAAATGGCGGCCAACACTTACACTGTTTGTCGTCAAATCTTGGAAGTTAAATTTGACCCACTTCCCGGTTTCGGATAGAGCTGAAATTTTGCATACACGTTTAGTTTGGATGACAATGCAATCTAGCCATTTTGTAAAAATATCAAGATGGCGGTTCCAAAATGGCGCCCGATTTTTGAAATTGTGCTCCGCGGCCCTCTGACATGGGTATCAAATGAAAGGATATGACAGGTAGAACACAATAAGCTATGTGGCGTCATTCCAAATTCAAAATGGCGGCCAACACTAAATTACGGAAAGCTTATAATAGACTAAAAAGTAGAAAATATAACCGATCAACTTCCAATTTTGCACACACTCGTAGTTCGGGTGGTTAATGTGTATGAATGATGAGATGAATAGTTGAATTAAGGGTGAGTTGATAATAAAGAAGCAATACACGTTACAAAAAATCACAAAGAAACACAGAGATGCTGCTGTCAACTAAATTCAACTACTCAAATACTGAACGGACATGACCGTATGCATAATTTCAACTAAACCCAGGTAGCAGAGCTGAGTCGAGTTCAGTCAACCTTAACCCAACTCGACTCCCGTTTACATGTAGTTAGACTTGGGTTCAACTTGAGTTCAACTCATCATGTATAAGTACTAAATGCAATCTGACCTTTTTGTAAAAAAATCAAGAAGACGGTTCCGAGATGGCGGCCGTTTTTGCAATTATGTTCCACCGAGCCCACGACATGGGTATCAAATGAATACAGTAAACTGTGTGACGTAATTTTAAATCTAATAGAATTGCCACCATAAAATGGCGGAATACATATAATAAACTAAAAAGTAGAAAATAAAATAAATGGTTAAAAAAAAATTTTTAAAAAAATTCTTTTCATTAACTAAAAAATGTACTGAAAAGTAAAAAATAAAAAATATTTTAAAGAAAGCGTGAAATTTCAATTTTAATGAAAAAGTTAATTAAAAGAATGGCGCATTTTTCATCATAAAGTGAGTGTTTTATTTACTTTTTTGTTTTATTCCGCGTTCGAAAGGATTTCAGTGGCGCAGTCGGTAGGATCCCAATAAACGGGATCCAGGGATAAAGATCGTGGTTTTAAAATAAAAAATAAAAATAATAAAGAGTGGAGGTTTTATTGCTCAAAAATAAAAAGAAATAAATAAGTAAAAGTGAATTTTGTGACAATTCGAAGGATTGAAAAGAAAATCTAAGTGAACACAAAATCCAAGTAGTCGAGCAAAAGTTATTAAAAGAAAAGGAGTTTGCATAATTGAAATAATCCCAAACTCAGTTGAAGAAGTAAATAAGTGGATTCTCGTCTCAAGAAGAATCGAACGGTTATCGACTTACGAGTATTAAATTGGAAGCCATAAAAAATTGTGCCTAATAATTACGTGCCATTGAAGATAGAAGTAAACAAGATGACACAACCAACCGACCAACCAGAATCCAAGCTGACATTAACAATCAACCCCCTGAAGTACATTGAGAGTATACCGGAATTCAACGGCAGAGGTGACGAACTATTTACATTCATAGAATTAGTAGATAATATAGCTCCATTAATATCAAAATACGATTCGGTTAGTCAAAGTCTTATGTTGAATAGAATAAAAAGTAAATTATGTGGTAAGGCTAGAGAAATCCTTGAAATAAATAATCATGTAAAAATCTGGTCTGAAATAAAATTAATCTTGACTAATAATTTTGGTGATAGAAAATCGGTATTACAAATTTTTGACGAGTTACGAAGCGTGACCTTTACTTCTAATAGTGTTGACTTATTTAATCAAATTAAAAGCATCTTGAGAAGGCTTAATAACAAAATAAAAGATGAGCCTAATCCAGAGTTCACAGTCCAAGCAAATATCAAAACAGGCTTAAACATTTTCAAAGATAAACTTCCCGAACCAATGCGTTCGATATTATTTAGTAGAAATCCCACAACTCTTGAAGAAGCCTTAGATATCTTGTTCGAAGGCAATTACGCATATTATAATCCTTTTAAAAGTAACCTTAGAAACCCACGGATTCAAGAACGAAATAATTTTCAGAAATTAAGTGGATCGCATCCAACTAACAGCAATAATAATATTCCAAATCGCCGACAAAATTACCATCAACCTAACTATAACCAACAAAGTCACAGTTCAGTTTTTAGACGTAACAATCATATTCAGAGAAATAACAACCCAGACCCGAGGTCAAATAATTACAATCAAAATGATTTTAACACTAGAACTTTTCAATCAAATAGATTGCAAAATACAAGACAAAATCAATCATTTAACCCCAACTCCAAGAATAGCATTTTAGAACCGATGGATGTCGATAGAACGACAACTTCAAGAGTTCATTCTTTAGAAACTCAAAATGAAATCGAAAATTTTCCCTTAGAAGCCTCGGAAGCCACAAACTTCCTTATATAGTAGTACAATCACGGGGAAGACCCTTAAGATTTATAGTTGACTCTGGGGCTACAATTAGTCTTATAAATCCCGGTATTTGCAATCCGATGTACGCTACTAAAATAACTCCGATCAACATTGAAACAATAAAAGGCGACATTCTTTGTGATACTAAAGTAACGATCGAACCATTTCTAGAGTTCGATTCAAAAGAAAAATTAGAATTTTTGGAACTTAAATTCCATGACAAGCGTGATGGACTAATAGGGAATAATATAATGGTTCCCCTTGATGCTGAAATCAGTTACAAAGAAAATGTTTTAAAATTAAACACAGGCAATGAACTTCCTCTTTTCTTCAATGTAAATGAAGAAAAAGAGTACCAAATTCCTGTCCCCCTCCAAGAACTGGACATATTCCAGAACGAAATATTTCTCAACGAAAATGGGATTAGATGCAATCATTTAGATCCAGTAACAAAATCCGAGCTTCTGAAAATAACAAAGAAGTTCGATAAAGCCTTCTATCAGGAAGGTGATGACCTCACATTTACCCATGAAATTAAACATAGCGTCAACACCATCCATGAAATCCCCATTCATACGAAACTTTATCGCTATCCCGAAGTACATCGTCTCGAAGTTGAGAAACAAATCGATGAAATGTTAAACCAGGGTATAATTAGACAAAGCAATTCCCCATATTCAGCACCAATATGGGTTGTATCAAAAAAAGAAGATGCGTCAGGGAAGGAAAAATGGCGCATTGTTATCGATTACCGGAAGCTGAATAACGTCACAGTCGATGACAAATATCCTATCCCAAATATCGAGCATATTGGATAAGTTAGGTCGTGCCATGTACTTCACGACTCTCGACCTTGCCAAAGGCTTCCACCAAATCAAGGTAAACGAACAAGATACCAAAAAGACCGCGTTCAGTACAAATAATGATCATTATGAATTTGTCAGGATGCCATTCGGGCTAAAGAATGCTCCTGCAACCTTTCAAAGGTTAATGAATTCCGTGTTGAAGGAATTTATCGGGAAAATTTGCTACGTATATCTGGATGATATCATTATCTTCAGTACTAGCAAAGAAGAGCATTTCCTCTCCCTACAAAAAATATTACAAAAACTCCAAGACGCGAATTTGAAAATACAGTTGGACAAAAGCGAATTTTTAAAACAAGAAACAGAGTTCTTAGGTCACATTATAACAACTAATGGAATTAAACCTAACCCCAATAAGATTGAAGCGATAAATAAATTCCCAATCCCCAAAACTGTGAGACAAATAAAATCGTTTTTAGGTCTCGTGGGATATTATCGCAAATTTATCAGGGACTTTGCTAAAATCGCGAAACCAATGACTACGTGCTTAAAAAAGGACAAACGGATAGACATAAATAATCCCGAATACAAAGAAGCTTTTAATAAATTAAAATTATTGATCACAACTGATCCAATTCTAGCATATCCTGATTTTTCGAAGAAATTCATTTTGACCACCGATGCTAGCAACTTTGCCATCGGATCGGTATTATCTCAACACAATCACCCTATTTGTTTCGCTTCACGCACCCTTAACGAGCACGAGTGTAAATATTCGACTATCGAAAAAGAGCTACTTGCGATAGTCTGGCCAGTTAAATATTTCCGCCCTTACCTTTACGGTAGAAAGTTCATTATCAGAACCGACCACAAACCATTACAATGGCTTCACAATCTTAAAGAACCAAACTCCAAACTTCAACGATGGAAAATCAAACTGGAGGAATTTAATTTCGACATTCAGTATTTGAACGGGAAAGAGAATAAAGTCGCCGATGCTCTGTCAAGAGTAGAAATACATGCAAATGAAGTCGAAATTGACGAAATTAGATCAACCGACGCAACAATGCACTCAGCTGACGAGGATAATTCAGAATATATCCCTATAACCGAATCACCCCTAAATTTTTATAAAACACAAATTATTCTAGAAAAGGGCCCCTCAGCTAAAATAAATGTTGAAAGAATTCATGGTCGAACCAGGAAAACATTTATACACCCAAACCCAGATGAAAACTACTTCATTAATATTTTAAAAGTTCATGTCCCTTCCAAAGGTATAATAGGTATTTTGGTTGAAGACATGAATACCTACATTTCGTTCCAAAACATTTATCTAAAACACTTCTCAAAAAACAAATTGCTAAAAATAAATAAATGTTCCTTCAAGCTTGAAGACATAAGAAGCAGACACGAATTACAGGAGCGAATACTGGAACAGCACAGCAAAACAAACCATAGAGGAATCAACGATGTGTATCTCGAATTAAAGAGTAAATTTTATTTCCCGAAACTTAAACAAGAAATTCAAAAAGTAATAAATAATTGTAATATTTGCAATACCGCTAAATATGAAAGACATCCTCTTAAACTTCCATTCAAAATAACAGAAACTCCTAACAAACCCCTGGAAATAGTTCATATGGACATATGGTTTAAAAGTAAAGGAAACCCTTATTTGACAATTATCGATAAGTTTACTAAACACGCTCAGATCATACCTCTGAAGTCTAGAAATTGGGCAGATTTAAAAACTGCCGCCATGCAATATATTGCTTCATTCGGGAAGCCTAGAAAGATCATTACTGATCAAGAAAAAGGTTTTAATAGCTTAAATTTCACGAACTTTTTGAAAAATGAAGGAATAGATATCCACTTTACTACCCCCAATAACCACACCAGTAACGGTGATGTAGAGCGATTTCATAATACGCTCAACGAGCATTTAAGAATTTTGGGCATTACCGAAAAGGAACAGGGATTACCGTTAGATGAAGACCCAGTCATTAAAAGCATGAAAATCTATAACGAAACCACTCACTCTTCAACAGGCAAAAAGCCTATAAACTTCCTAAACGGAACGATTGACCCAAGAGAATACCCCTCAATACATCAAACTCTTCTTAAGAATAAAGAGAAAAACATAAAAAGATGCAACTTTGACAGATACAAAGCTAAGCCTTCCGACTATCTTAAACTCAATCGAGTCACCAAACTCCAACCCTATCATAGAAAAGTCAATATTAGGGAATCGGGAGAAGAACATTTTAAAATAAATAAAGAAATCCTACCTCGCTATTTTAATCAATTCAAGAAGAAGTTAAAATATCAAAACTAAAATAATCCGCATCATTTCAGGAGTAATCCTTCTTATACTTCTATTGGCAACATCCCACGCTTTGGCACAATCATCATTAGAAATAGATGAGATACACTCTGGAAATGGTTACATCCTTTTTAACGATTCAGAGCTTAGAGTAATCCTAAACTACAAAAGAATTATGCACGTGATAGATTTAGGCCAATACGAAGACAGCATTTACAAAATCGAAGAAAGTATAACCCAACTCCATGAAAAAACTGAAATCCAAGCAAATTTACTTTATAACCTTAAGCATTTGAAAGAAGAGTTCAATAGCATTATACCGCACCATTTGAGTAAAAGAGGACTCATCAACATTATAGGTAGAGGTCTCCGCTATTTAACCGGCGTAATGGATGACAACGATCGCAATGAAATCCAAAAACACTATGAGGCTATCGAACTAAATAATGGAAATATCATTAAAAATTTAAATGAACAGGTTTCTATTAACAAACAAATTTCAGATCAGATAGAAAATATAACCAATCATGTTAATTTAGCGCAGGATAAATTAATTATTAAGATTAAGGAATATGAAAATAATATAAACAAAATCGGTAAGGAATTGCACTTTTTCATAATTAAAACAGAGCTTAATGAGAATATTAACATACTATCGAAACAGATTTTAAATATTAAAGAAATAATTCTAGTAAGTAAGTTAGAAATCTTACCTAGAGATATCCTTACACAAGAAGAAATTAGAGATAACAATATTACCGTAGAAACATTACCCTACATTAAAAACTGCGTACTATTTAAAGAAAATGTAATCGTCTTTGTATTATCCATACCCATTTTTGAACAAAGTTTTTATTCCAGAATACTTATTAAAAAGATTCCAAATAAAAATAGCTCCCTAGAATTAAGTACTGACATAGAAAAAGTAATTGCATCTGAACAAACTATTTTTGCGAACTTAGATAAAAAACATATCCTAAAAAGAGAACTTGTTCCATATCAAGATAAATGTATCTCAAATTTGCTAAATAATTACATTATGAAATGTAATTACCATAAGAATGTTACGGAAGCAATAGAAGTAGTATCGGACAACGTGGTGATTACAAAAAATTTAAATGAAACCTTATTGATAAATAACTGTGGAGAACAGCTTGCATTTAAAATAAAAGGTAGCAACGTTATCAAATTTACAAGTTGCAAAATTTCAATTGGAGCTTTCCAACAAGAAAATTTTAAGGCAGAATTCCATAGTAAAGCCCTACCAAACTTAGAACGAAACATTACCGTCGAACAAATTGTCAACGGTTTAACCCTACGGCATCTCTATTTCAAACACATTAATAATACAAGTCATTTAGAAGAAATCAAGTTCAATAACACTCGAAGATGACATGTTCTTCTAACAACAAATTTTATCATTGGCTGTATGGTAGTAGCTACAGGTTTATATTTGATAGCACGCCGCATAAAAGGTCAAGCAATGGTTGAAATCCAATTGCAAAACCGGCGCCAGGAGTCGACACTTGAGGAGGGAAGACTTACATCTTCACCCGAAAACATCACGCCATTTTCTTAAAAAGCCACCTCATCAATTTTTCCGTCTGCTGCAAACAGCTCAGACACAAGTTCCCACAAATTTTGCCTATCTCAGTAAATATTGCACATGCACTTGATATCGCACTGCAACTTGTTCCCACAGAATAAAGAAAGAAGACACCGCACAATAAAAAGCACAATAAAAAGAGTCAAATCAGTCACGTTGCCCGTGAGACTAGAATTTAAGTTATGATTATTATTTTAAAGTTAGTTTTCAATTAAAACTCGGTCGTAACGGCTGGATGAATGTTTGTTTCACTTAAATTGAATTTATAAATAAAAATCCTTTGTTTTAGCATAAAGTGAGTGTTTTATTTACTTTTTTGTTTTATTCCGCGTTCGAAAGGATTTCAGTATATATATATATATATATATATATATATATATATATATATATATATATATATATATTTATATATATATATATATATATATATATATAGATTTTCGAGGGATACCGAATCAGACCACTATTTGCGGGTCCCTTTTCGTCCCTCTGCCTAGAGTCATCTTATTGGGGTTGCAGTGAGTTATCCCATTGCTCCTTTATATATATATATATATATATATATATATATATATATATATATATATATATATATATATATATATATATATATATATATATATATAAATATATTTTTTTTTTTTTTTTCCTGGGGGTAAAAAAGCATTCGCTACCGGCATGACTCAAGTGCCCCTTACTGGCCGATCCCGCATGACGGTTATGTTTCACGTAAATCCACACATACACACATATGGACACATAAGTGCACATACGCATATATGGGTCTATGAACATGAGAACTAAAAAAGCCCCTCCGACGTGATCCACCCCCGCGGGACTGGCTAATAAGCATTACATCGCGGGGGTCGTTCAGCTTCATTCAGCTGCTTCTGCTCGCGGCATTTCTGTGCCTTTCTCTATTTCTTCTTGCCTTCGGCTTCTTCTTGCCTTAGCTTTCTGTGAATGGTCTTGAGGGTTGCTTCCACGTCCCTCCACATTTCCTCAGACCTCATCATATGGTCTAGGATGTTTTCGGGCGTTAGTGGCTCCTCGACCCCTTCTTCTAGTTTCGCCCTTTCCTCGGCGAATCTCGAGCAGGTAAGGAAGACGTGTTCTGCGTCTTCCTCCGTCGCTGGGCATACTGGACACAACGGTGAATCATCGTGCCCGAAGCGGTGGAGGTATTTCCTATACCCCCCGTGTCCGCTCAGGAACTGCGTGAGGTCGTAACTTACTTCCCCACGCTCCCTCGTAGCCCATATTTCCACGTTAGGGATAAGTCTGTGGGTCCAGCGACCCTTAACAGACTCGTCCCACTTCGCCTGCCATTCCCTTAAAGACTCGCAGCGCGCCATCTGCCGCCGCACCCTTCTTGGCTCCCCTCCACCATATTCTGGGTCATAGAGACGCATGCCCTCCCTCGCCAGAATATCTATGGGAATCATCCCAGCTATCACGCACGCCGCATCGTCGGACGTGGTCCTGTACGCGCAGCAAGCGCGAAGTGCACTTAGCCTATAAGCACCCCTCCATTTTCTGCTATTTGCAGTCCTGTTTAACGCTGCTGCCCACACTGGCGCTGCGTATAACAGGACTGAGCTTACCACCCTCCCCAAGAGGAGGCGGCGACTCTTGCGAGTGCTGCACAAATCGCAGACGCTTTGTCTGCCGTGCCCTCCAAGTGCGCTTTGAAGTTTAGCCTCCGGTCGATCATCACTCCCAGGTACCTTAGTGCGGGCTGTGAGTGGATGATCTGTTCCCCTACTTTTATCCTTACGGATACTAACTTTCGTCGCTTGCTGATCAGCACTACTTCCGTTTTGTGCTCTGCCAGCTTCAACCCAGCGCGTTCTAGCCACGCTTTTATTTCCCAAATCGCTTCGTTTGCATACAGTTCGATGTCATCTGGGTGTTTTCCTTCGACAACTACCCCGATATCATCTGCAAACCCGATCGCCACTGCTTCCTTTGGAAGACGAAGCCCCAACACATCATTGTACATTGCGATCCATAGGAGAGGGCCCAGGACGGAACCTTGCGGGACACCGCATGTTGTCCCGAACACTTTAGGACCATCATCCGAATCACAATGAAGCGACCTACCCTGAAAGTAGTCGGCCACTACACGCACTAGGTACTTTGGTGTGCCTAGCTTGATCAACGCCTCAACTATTTTGCTCCACCTCGCTGAGTTGAAAGCATTTTTAACGTCGAGGGTTATCAATGCGCAGCAGTGATTTTTCTCTATGGCGGCTCTTGCTATGCCCACCACCATATTGACTGCATCAGTCGTCGACCTTGCCTTTCTGAAGCCGAATTGCTTGTCCGACAGGCCACCTACCCTTTCGACGCTAGGGAGAATCCTGTTACAGATCACCCGCTCGAAAAGTTTGCCTATACAACTAAGGAGGCATATCGGTCTGTAGGACGATGGGTCCCCTAGAGGTTTGTTCGGCTTCGGTAGGAGCACGAGTTTCTGCTGTTTCCATCGCTCAGGAAAAAACCCCTCTCTCAGGCACGCTGTGAAAACTTCAGCAAACCTGTCTGGCGCTATCGTAGCTGCTAGCTTCGCCGCTTTATTTGGTATGCCATCCATGCCTGGGGCCTTATTGATGGCTACCTTTTTTGCGGCCTCCAGGATCTCATCTGCGGTTATTGCAGGTATCTCTTCTGGGTCCACCTGGAGGGTGGGTAGATCGACCGTGCGTACGTTCTGTGGAAACAGGACGTACACAATACTCTGGAGCAGCGCGGGGCAGGTGATCGGCGGAGAGCGTTTGCCCTTAACCGCTGACATAACCATTTTATAGGCTCCACCCCAGGGTTAACTCAAATTAAGTTATTTTCGATGTATTCGATTAATGTAACTTTATTTCGATGAATTAACTGAATTTAAGTTATTTTCGATATATTCGATGAATGTAACTTTATTTAGATGAATTAAGTGAATTTAAATAATTGTTGATGTACTCGATGAATGTAACTTTATTTCGATGAATTAACTCAAATTAAGTTACTTTCGCTGTATTCGATGAATGTAACTTTATTTCGTTTAATTAACTGAATCTAAGTTATTTTCGATGTACTCGATTAATGTAACTTTATTTCGATGAATTAACTGAATTTAAGTTATTTTCGATGTATTCGATGAATGTAACTTTATTTCGATGAATTAAGTAAATTTAAGTTATTTTCGATGTACTTGATGAATGTAACTTTATTTCGAGGAATTAACTCAAATTAAGTTATTTTCGATGTTTTCGATGAATGTAACTTTATTTCGATGAATTAACTGAATTTAAGTTATTTTCGATGTATTCAATGAATGTAACTTTATTTAGATGAATTAAGTGAATTTAAGTTATTTTTGATGTATTCGATGAATGTAACTTTATTTCGATGAATTAAGTAAATTTAAGTTATTTTCGATGTATTCGATGAATGTAACTTTATTTCGATGAATTAAGTGAATTTAAGTTATTTTCGATGTATTCGATGAATGTAACTTTATTTCGATGAATTAACTCAAATTAAATTATTTTTGATGTATTCGATGAATGTAACTTTATTTCGATGAATTAACTGAATTTAATTTATTTTCGATATATTCGATGAATTTAACTTTATTTCGTTGAATTAACTGAATCTAAGTTATTTTCGATGTACTCGATTAATGTAACTTTATTTCGATGTATTAAGTGAATTTAAGTTATTTTCGATGTATTCGATTAATGTAACTTTATTTCGATGAATTAACTGAATTTAAGTTATTTTCGATATATTCGATGAATGTAACTTTATTTAGATGAATTAAGTGAATTTAAATAATTGTTGATGTACTCGATGAATGTAACTTTATTTCGATGAATTAACTCAAATTAAGTTACTTTCGCTGTATTCGATGAATGTAACTTTATTTCGTTTAATTAACTGAATCTAAGTTATTTTCGATGTACTCGATTAATGTAACTTTATTTCGATGAATTAACTGAATTTAAGTTATTTTCGATGTATTCGATGAATGTAACTTTATTTCGATGAATTAAGTAAATTTAAGTTATTTTCGATGTACTTGATGAATGTAACTTTATTTCGATGAATTAACTCAAATTAAGTTATTTTCGATGTTTTCGATGAATGTAACTTTATTTCGATGAATTAACTGAATTTAAGTTAATTTCGATGTATTCAATGAATGTAACTTTATTTAGATGAATTAAGTGAATTTAAGTTATTTTTGATGTATTCGATGAATGTAACTTTATTTCGATGACCTAAGTAAATTTAAGTTATTTTCGATGTATTCGATGAATGTAACTTTATTTCGATGAATTAAGTGGATTTAAGTTATTTTCGATGTATTCGATGAATGTAACTTTATTTCGATTAATTAACTGAATTTAAGTTATTTTCGATGTATTCGATTAATGTAACTTTATTTAGATGAATTAAATGAATTTAAGTTATTTTTGATGTACTCGATGAATGTAACTTTATTTCGATGCATTAACTCAAATTAAGTTATTTTCGATATATTCGATGAATGTAACTTTATTTCGATGAATTAACTGAATTGAAGTTACTTTCGATATATTCGATGAATGTAACTTTATTTCGGTGAATTAACTGAATCTAAGTTATTTTCAATGTACTCGATTAATGTAACTCTATTTCTATGAATTAAGTGAATTTAAGTTATTTTCGATGTATTCGATGAATGTAAATTTATTTAGATGAATTAAGTGAATTTAAGTTATTTTTGATGTATTCGATGAATGTAACTTTATTTCGATGAATTAAGTGAATTTAAGTTATTTTCGATGTATTCGATGAATGTAACTTAATTCGATAAATTAACTGAATTTAAGTTATTTTCGAAGTATTCGATGAAGGTAACTTTATTTAGATGAATTAAGTGAATTTAAGTTATTTTTGATGTACTTGATGAATGTAACTTTATTTCGATGAATTAACTCAAATTAAGTTATTTTCGATGTTTTCGATGAATGTAACTTTATTTCGATGAATTAACTGAATTTAAGTTATTTTCTATGTATTCAATGAATGTAACTTTATTTAGATGAATTAAGTGAATTTAAGTTATTTTTGATGTATTCGATGAATGTAACTTTATTTCGATGAATTAAGTAAATTTAAGTTATTTTCGATGTATTCGATGAATGTAACTTTATTTCGATGAATTAACTGAATTTAAGTTATTTTGAATGTAACTTTATTTAGATGAATTAAATGAATTTAAGTTATTTTTGATGTAATCGATGAATGTAACTTTATTTCGATGAATTAACTCAAATTAAATTATTTTTGATGTATTCGATGAATGCAACTTTATTTCGATGAATTAACTGAATTTAATTTATTTTCGATATATTCGATGAATTTAACTTTATTTCGTTGAATTAACTGAATCTAAGTTATTTTCTATGTACTCGATTAATGTAACTTTATTTCGATGTATTAAGTGAATTTAAGTTATTTTCGATGTATTCGATTAATGTAACTTTATTTCGATGAATTAACTGAATTTAAGTTATTTTCGATATATTCGATGAATGTAACTTTATTTAGATGAATTAAGTGAATTTAAATAATTGTTGATGTACTCGATGAATGTAACTTTATTTCGATGAATTAACTGAATTTAAGTTATTTTCGATGTATTCGATGAATGTAACTTTATTTCGATGAATTAAGTAAATTTAAGTTATTTTCGATGTATTCGATGAATGTAACTTTATTTCGATGAATTAACTGAATTTAAGTTATTTTCGATGTATTCGATGAATGTAACTTTATTTCGATGAATTAAGTAAATTTAAGTTATTTTCGATGTACTTGATGAATGTAACTTTATTTCGATGAATTAACTCAAATTAAGTTATTTTCGATGTTTTCGATGAATGTAACTTTATTTCGATGAATTAAGTGAATTTAAGTTATTTTCGATGTATTTGATGAATGTAACTTAATTTCGATGAATTAAGTGAATTTAGGTTATTGATGAATTAAGTGAATTTAAGTTATTTTCAATGTATTCGATGAATGTAACTTAATTTCGATGAATTAAGTCAATTTAGGTTATTTTCGATGTATTCGATGAATGTAACTCAATTACGATCAATTAAGTGAATTTAAGTTATTTTCGATGTATTCGATGACTGTAACTTAATTTCGATGAATTAAGTGAATTGAAGTTATTTTCGATGTATTCGATGAATGTAACTTAATTTCGATGAATTAAGTCAATTTAGGTTATTTTCGATGTATTCGATGAATGTAACTCAATTACGATGAATTAAGTGAATTTAAGTTATTTTCGATGTATTCGATGAATTAAGTGAATTTAAGTTATTTTCGATGAATGTAGGTTAATTTCGATGAATTAAGTGAATTTAAGTTATTTTCGATGTATTCGATGAATGTAACTTAATTTCGATGAATTAAGTCAATTTAGGTTATTTTCGATGTATTTGATGAATATATGTAGCTTAATTTCGATGAATTAAGTGAATTTAAGTTATTTTCCATGTATTCGATGAATGTAACTTAATTACGATGAATTAAGTGAATTTAAGTTATTTTCGATGTATTCGATGAATGTAACTTAATCGATGAATTAAGTCAATTTAGGTTATTTTCGATGTATTCGATGAATGTAACTCAATTACGATGAATTAAGTGAATATAAGTTATTTTAATGTTATTTCGAATGTAACTTAATTTCGATGAATTAAGTGAATTTAGGTTATTTTCGATGTATTCGATGAATGTAGTTTAATTTCGATGAATTAAGTGAATTTAAGTTATTTTCGATGTATTCGATGAATGTAAATTAATTTCGATGAATCAAGTGAATTTATTTTCGATGTATTCGATGAATGTAGCTTAATTTCGATGAATTAAGTGAATTTAGGATATTTTCGATGTATTCGATGAATGTAACTTAATTTCGATGAATTAAGTGAATTTAAGTTATTTTTGATGTATTCGATGAATGTAACTCAATTTTGATGAATTAAGTGAATTTAAGTTATTTTCGATGTATTCGATGAATGTAACTTAATTTTGATGAATTAAGTGAATTTAAGTTATTTTCGATGTGTTCGATGAATGTAACTCAATTTCGATGAATTAAGTGAATTTAGGTTATTTTCGATGTATTCGATGAATGTAACTTAATTTCGATGAACTAAGTGAATTTAGGTTATTTTCGATGTATTCGATGAATGTAACTTAATTTCGATGAATTAAGTGAATTTAAGTTATTTTCGATGTATTCGAAGAATGTAGCTTAATTTCGATGAATTAAGTGAATTTAAGTTATTTTCGATGAACTCGATGAATGTAACTCAATTTCGATGAATTAAGTGAATTTAGGTTATTTTCGATGTATTCGATGAATGTAACTTAATTTCGATGAATTAAGTGAATTTAAGTTATTTTCGATGTATTCGAAGAATGTAGCTTAATTTCGATGAATTAAGTGAATTTAAGTTATTTTCGATGTATTCGAAGAATGTAGCTTAATTTCGATGAATTAAGTGAATTTAAGTTATTTTCGATTAATTCAATGAATGTAGCTTAATTTCGATGAATTAAGTGAATTTAGGTTATTTTCTATGTATTCGATGAATGTAACTCAATTACGATGAATTAAGTGAATTTAGGTTATTTTCGATGTGTTCGATGAATGTAACTTAATTTCGATGAATTAAGTGAATTTAGGTTATTTTCGATGTATTCGATGAATGTAATTTAATTTCAAAGAATTAAGTGAATTTAGGTTATTTTCGATGTATTCGATGAATGTAACTTAATTTCGATGAATTAAGTGAATTTAACTTATTTTCGATGTATTCGATGGATGTAACTTAATTTCGATGAATTAAGTGAATTTAAGTTATTTTCGATGTATTCGAAGAATGTAGCTTAATTTCGATGAATTAAGTGAATTTAAGTTATTTTCGATGAACTCGATGAATGTAACTCAATTTCGATGAATTAAGTGAATTTAGGTTATTTTCGATGTATTCGATGAATGTAACTTAATTTCGATGAATTAAGTGAATTTAAGTTATTTTCGATGTATTCGATGAATGTAACTTAATTTCGATGAATTAAGTCAATTTAGGTTATTTTCGATGTATTCGATGAATGTAACTTAATTACGATGAATTAAGTGAATTTAAGTTATTTTCGATGTATTCGATGGATGTAACTTAATTTCGATGAATTAAGTGAATTTAAGTTATTTTCGATGTATTCGATGAATGTAACTTAATTTGGATGAATTAAGTGAATATAGGTTATTTTCGATGTTTTCGATGAATGTAACTTAATTTCGATGAATTAAGTGAATTTAAGTTATTTTCGATGTATTCGATGAATGTAGCTTAATTTCGATGAATTAAGTGAATTTAGGTTATTTTAGATGTATTCGATGAATGTAACTTAATTTCGATGAATTAAGTGAATTTAGGCTATTTTCGATGTATTCGATGAATGTAACTTAATTTCGATGAATTAAGTGAATTTAAGTTACTTTCGATGTATTCGAAGAATGTAGCTTAATTTCGATGAATTAAGTGAATTTAAGTTATTTTCGATGAATTCGATGAATGTAGCTTAATTTCGATGAATTAAGTGAATTTAGGCTATTTTCTATGTATTCGATGAATGTAACTTAATTTCGATGAATTAAGTGAATTTAGGTTATTTTCGATGTATTCGATGAATGTAACTTAATTTCAAAGAATTAAGTGAATTTAAGTTATTTTCGATGTATTCGATGAATGTAGCTTAATTTCGATGAATTAAGTGAATTTAGGTTATTTTCGATGAATTCGATGAATGTAGCTTAATTTCGATGAATTAAGTGAATTTAGGCTATTTTCTATGTATTCAATGAATGTAACTTAATTTCGATGAATTAAGTGAATTTAGGTTATTTTCGATGTATTCGATGAATGTAACTTAATTTCAAAGAATTAAGTGAATTTAAGTTATTTTCGATGTATTCGATGAATGTAGCTTAATTTCGATGAATTAAGTGAATTTAGGTCATTTTCGATGTATTCGATGAATGTTACTTAAATTCGATGAATTAATTGAATTTAAGTTATTTTCAATGTATTCGATGAATGTAACTCAATTTCGATGAATTAAGTGAATTTAAGTTATTTTCGATGTATTCGATGAATGTAGCTTAATTTCGATGAATTAAGTCAATTTAGGTTATTTTCTATGTATTCGATGAATGTTACTTAAATTCGATGAATTAATTGAATTTAAGTTATTTTCGATGTATTCGATGAATGTAACTTAATTTCGATGAATTAAGTGAATTTAAGTTATTTTCGATGTATTCGAAAAATGTAGCTTAATTTCGATGAATTAAGTGAATTTAAGTTATTTTCGATGAATTCGATGAATGTAGCTTAATTTCGATGAATTAAGTGAATTTAGGCTATTTTCTATGTATTCGATGAATGTAACTTAATTTCGATGAATTAAGTGAATTTAGGTTATTTTCGATGTATTCGATGAATGTAACTTAATTTCAAAGAATTAAGTGAATTTAAGTTATTTTCGATGTATTCGATGAATGTAGCTTAATTTCGATGAATTAAGTGAATTTAGGTTATTTTCGATGTATTCGATGAATGTTACTTAAATTCGATGAATTAATTGAATTTAAGTTATTTTCGATGTAATTCGATGAATGTAACTTAATTTCGATGAATTAAGTGAATTTAAGTTATTTTCGATGTATTCGAAGAATGTAGCTTAATTTCGATGAATTAAGTGAATTTAAGTTTTTTTCGATGTATTCGATGAATGTAGCTTAATTTCGATGAATTAAGTCAATTTAGGTTATTTTCGATGTATTCGATGAATGTAACTCAATTTCGATGAATTAAGTGAATTTAAGTTATTTTCGATGTATTCGACGAATGTAACTTAATTTCGATGAATTAAGTGAATTTAACTTATTTTCCATGTATTCGATGAATGTAACTTAATTTCGATGAATTAAGTGAATTTATGTTATTTTCGATGTATTCGATGAATGTAACTTAATTTCGATGAATTAAGTGAATTTAAGTTATTTTCGATGTATTCGATGAATGTAACGTAATTTCGATGAATTAAGTCAATTTAGGTTATTTTCGATGTATTCGATGAATGTAACTTAATTACGATGAATTAAGTGAATTTTAGTTATTTTCGATGTATTCGATGAATGTAACTTTATTTCGATGTATTAAGTGAATTTAAGTTATTTTCGATGTATTCGATTAATGTAACTTTATTTCGATGAATTAACTGAATTTAAGTTATTTTCGATATATTCGATGAATGTAACTTTATTTAGATGAATTAAGTGAATTTAAATAATTGTTGATGTACTCGATGAATGTAACTTTATTTCGATGAATTAACTGAATTTAAGTTATTTTCGATGTATTCGATGAATGTAACTTTATTTCGATGAATTAAGTAAATTTAAGTTATTTTCGATGTATTCGATTAATGTAACTTTATTTCGATGAATTAACTGAATTTAAGTTATTTTCGATATATTCGATGAATGTAACTTTATTTAGATGAATTAAGTGAATTTAAATAATTGTTGATGTACTCGATGAATGTAACTTTATTTCGATGAATTAACTCAAATTAAGTTACTTTCGCTGTATTCGATGAATGTAACTTTATTTCGTTTAATTAACTGAATCTAAGTTATTTTCGATGTACTCGATTAATGTAACTTTATTTCGATGAATTAACTGAATTTAAGTTATTTTCGATGTATTCGATGAATGTAACTTTATTTCGATGAATTAAGTAAATTTAAGTTATTTTCGATGTACTTGATGAATGTAACTTTATTTCGATGAATTAACTCAAATTAAGTTATTTTCGATGTTTTCGATGAATGTAACTTTATTTCGATGAATTAACTGAATTTAAGTTATTTTCGATGTATTCAATGAATGTAACTTTATTTAGATGAATTAAGTGAATTTAAGTTATTTTTGATGTATTCGATTAATGTAACTTTATTTCGATGAATTAACTGAATTTAAGTTATTTTCGATATATTCGATGAATGTAACTTTATTTAGATGAATTAAGTGAATTTAAATAATTGTTGATGTACTCGATGAATGTAACTTTATTTCGATGAATTAACTGAATTTAAGTTATTTTCGATGTATTCGATGAATGTAACTTTATTTCGATGAATTAAGTAAATTTAAGTTATTTTCGATGTATTCGATGAATGTAACTTTATTTCGATGAATTAACTGAATTTAAGTTATTTTCGATGTATTCGATGAATGTAACTTTATTTCGATGAATTAAGTAAATTTAAGTTATTTTCGATGTACTTGATGAATGTAACTTTATTTCGATGAATTAACTCAAATTAAGTTATTTTCGATGTTTTCGATGAATGTAACTTTATTTCGATGAATTAAGTGAATTTAAGTTATTTTCGATGTATTTGATGAATGTAACTTAATTTCGATGAATTAAGTGAATTTAGGTTATTGATGAATTAAGTGAATTTAAGTTATTTTCAATGTATTCGATGAATGTAACTTAATTTCGATGAATTAAGTCAATTTAGGTTATTTTCGATGTATTCGATGAATGTAACTCAATTACGATCAATTAAGTGAATTTAAGTTATTTTCGATGTATTCGATGACTGTAACTTAATTTCGATGAATTAAGTGAATTGAAGTTATTTTCGATGTATTCGATGAATGTAACTTAATTTCGATGAATTAAGTCAATTTAGGTTATTTTCGATGTATTCGATGAATGTAACTCAATTACGATGAATTAAGTGAATTTAAGTTATTTTCGATGTATTCGATGAATTAAGTGAATTTAAGTTATTTTCGATGAATGTAGGTTAATTTCGATGAATTAAGTGAATTTAAGTTATTTTCGATGTATTCGATGAATGTAACTTAATTTCGATGAATTAAGTCAATTTAGGTTATTTTCGATGTATTTGATGAATATATGTAGCTTAATTTCGATGAATTAAGTGAATTTAAGTTATTTTCCATGTATTCGATGAATGTAACTTAATTACGATGAATTAAGTGAATTTAAGTTATTTTCGATGTATTCGATGAATGTAACTTAATCGATGAATTAAGTCAATTTAGGTTATTTTCGATGTATTCGATGAATGTAACTCAATTACGATGAATTAAGTGAATATAAGTTATTTTAATGTTATTTCGAATGTAACTTAATTTCGATGAATTAAGTGAATTTAGGTTATTTTCGATGTATTCGATGAATGTAGTTTAATTTCGATGAATTAAGTGAATTTAAGTTATTTTCGATGTATTCGATGAATGTAAATTAATTTCGATGAATCAAGTGAATTTATTTTCGATGTATTCGATGAATGTAGCTTAATTTCGATGAATTAAGTGAATTTAGGATATTTTCGATGTATTCGATGAATGTAACTTAATTTCGATGAATTAAGTGAATTTAAGTTATTTTTGATGTATTCGATGAATGTAACTCAATTTTGATGAATTAAGTGAATTTAAGTTATTTTCGATGTATTCGATGAATGTAACTTAATTTTGATGAATTAAGTGAATTTAAGTTATTTTCGATGTGTTCGATGAATGTAACTCAATTTCGATGAATTAAGTGAATTTAGGTTATTTTCGATGTATTCGATGAATGTAACTTAATTTCGATGAACTAAGTGAATTTAGGTTATTTTCGATGTATTCGATGAATGTAACTTAATTTCGATGAATTAAGTGAATTTAAGTTATTTTCGATGTATTCGAAGAATGTAGCTTAATTTCGATGAATTAAGTGAATTTAAGTTATTTTCGATGAACTCGATGAATGTAACTCAATTTCGATGAATTAAGTGAATTTAGGTTATTTTCGATGTATTCGATGAATGTAACTTAATTTCGATGAATTAAGTGAATTTAAGTTATTTTCGATGTATTCGAAGAATGTAGCTTAATTTCGATGAATTAAGTGAATTTAAGTTATTTTCGATGTATTCGAAGAATGTAGCTTAATTTCGATGAATTAAGTGAATTTAAGTTATTTTCGATTAATTCAATGAATGTAGCTTAATTTCGATGAATTAAGTGAATTTAGGTTATTTTCTATGTATTCGATGAATGTAACTCAATTACGATGAATTAAGTGAATTTAGGTTATTTTCGATGTGTTCGATGAATGTAACTTAATTTCGATGAATTAAGTGAATTTAGGTTATTTTCGATGTATTCGATGAATGTAATTTAATTTCAAAGAATTAAGTGAATTTAGGTTATTTTCGATGTATTCGATGAATGTAACTTAATTTCGATGAATTAAGTGAATTTAACTTATTTTCGATGTATTCGATGGATGTAACTTAATTTCGATGAATTAAGTGAATTTAAGTTATTTTCGATGTATTCGAAGAATGTAGCTTAATTTCGATGAATTAAGTGAATTTAAGTTATTTTCGATGAACTCGATGAATGTAACTCAATTTCGATGAATTAAGTGAATTTAGGTTATTTTCGATGTATTCGATGAATGTAACTTAATTTCGATGAATTAAGTGAATTTAAGTTATTTTCGATGTATTCGATGAATGTAACTTAATTTCGATGAATTAAGTCAATTTAGGTTATTTTCGATGTATTCGATGAATGTAACTTAATTACGATGAATTAAGTGAATTTAAGTTATTTTCGATGTATTCGATGGATGTAACTTAATTTCGATGAATTAAGTGAATTTAAGTTATTTTCGATGTATTCGATGAATGTAACTTAATTTGGATGAATTAAGTGAATATAGGTTATTTTCGATGTTTTCGATGAATGTAACTTAATTTCGATGAATTAAGTGAATTTAAGTTATTTTCGATGTATTCGATGAATGTAGCTTAATTTCGATGAATTAAGTGAATTTAGGTTATTTTAGATGTATTCGATGAATGTAACTTAATTTCGATGAATTAAGTGAATTTAGGCTATTTTCGATGTATTCGATGAATGTAACTTAATTTCGATGAATTAAGTGAATTTAAGTTACTTTCGATGTATTCGAAGAATGTAGCTTAATTTCGATGAATTAAGTGAATTTAAGTTATTTTCGATGAATTCGATGAATGTAGCTTAATTTCGATGAATTAAGTGAATTTAGGCTATTTTCTATGTATTCGATGAATGTAACTTAATTTCGATGAATTAAGTGAATTTAGGTTATTTTCGATGTATTCGATGAATGTAACTTAATTTCAAAGAATTAAGTGAATTTAAGTTATTTTCGATGTATTCGATGAATGTAGCTTAATTTCGATGAATTAAGTGAATTTAGGTTATTTTCGATGAATTCGATGAATGTAGCTTAATTTCGATGAATTAAGTGAATTTAGGCTATTTTCTATGTATTCAATGAATGTAACTTAATTTCGATGAATTAAGTGAATTTAGGTTATTTTCGATGTATTCGATGAATGTAACTTAATTTCAAAGAATTAAGTGAATTTAAGTTATTTTCGATGTATTCGATGAATGTAGCTTAATTTCGATGAATTAAGTGAATTTAGGTCATTTTCGATGTATTCGATGAATGTTACTTAAATTCGATGAATTAATTGAATTTAAGTTATTTTCAATGTATTCGATGAATGTAACTCAATTTCGATGAATTAAGTGAATTTAAGTTATTTTCGATGTATTCGATGAATGTAGCTTAATTTCGATGAATTAAGTCAATTTAGGTTATTTTCTATGTATTCGATGAATGTTACTTAAATTCGATGAATTAATTGAATTTAAGTTATTTTCGATGTATTCGATGAATGTAACTTAATTTCGATGAATTAAGTGAATTTAAGTTATTTTCGATGTATTCGAAAAATGTAGCTTAATTTCGATGAATTAAGTGAATTTAAGTTATTTTCGATGAATTCGATGAATGTAGCTTAATTTCGATGAATTAAGTGAATTTAGGCTATTTTCTATGTATTCGATAAATGTAACTTAATTTCGATGAATTAAGTGAATTTAGGTTATTTTCGATGTATTCGATGAATGTAACTTAATTTCAAAGAATTAAGTGAATTTAAGTTATTTTCGATGTATTCGATGAATGTAGCTTAATTTCGATGAATTAAGTGAATTTAGGTTATTTTCGATGTATTCGATGAATGTTACTTAAATTCGATGAATTAATTGAATTTAAGTTATTTTCGATGTAATTCGATGAATGTAACTTAATTTCGATGAATTAAGTGAATTTAAGTTATTTTCGATGTATTCGAAGAATGTAGCTTAATTTCGATGAATTAAGTGAATTTAAGTTTTTTTCGATGTATTCGATGAATGTAGCTTAATTTCGATGAATTAAGTCAATTTAGGTTATTTTCGATGTATTCGATGAATGTAACTCAATTTCGATGAATTAAGTGAATTTAAGTTATTTTCGATGTATTCGACGAATGTAACTTAATTTCGATGAATTAAGTGAATTTAACTTATTTTCCATGTATTCGATGAATGTAACTTAATTTCGATGAATTAAGTCAATTTAGGTTATTTTCGATGTATTTGATGAATATATGTAGCTTAATTTCGATGAATTAAGTGAATTTAAGTTATTTTCCATGTATTCGATGAATGTAACTTAATTACGATGAATTAAGTGAATTTAAGTTATTTTCGATGTATTCGATGAATGTAACTTAATCGATGAATTAAGTCAATTTAGGTTATTTTCGATGTATTCGATGAATGTAACTCAATTACGATGAATTAAGTGAATATAAGTTATTTTAATGTTATTTCGAATGTAACTTAATTTCGATGAATTAAGTGAATTTAGGTTATTTTCGATGTATTCGATGAATGTAGTTTAATTTCGATGAATTAAGTGAATTTAAGTTATTTTCGATGTATTCGATGAATGTAAATTAATTTCGATGAATCAAGTGAATTTATTTTCGATGTATTCGATGAATGTAGCTTAATTTCGATGAATTAAGTGAATTTAGGATATTTTCGATGTATTCGATGAATGTAACTTAATTTCGATGAATTAAGTGAATTTAAGTTATTTTTGATGTATTCGATGAATGTAACTCAATTTTGATGAATTAAGTGAATTTAAGTTATTTTCGATGTATTCGATGAATGTAACTTAATTTTGATGAATTAAGTGAATTTAAGTTATTTTCGATGTGTTCGATGAATGTAACTCAATTTCGATGAATTAAGTGAATTTAGGTTATTTTCGATGTATTCGATGAATGTAACTTAATTTCGATGAACTAAGTGAATTTAGGTTATTTTCGATGTATTCGATGAATGTAACTTAATTTCGATGAATTAAGTGAATTTAAGTTATTTTCGATGTATTCGAAGAATGTAGCTTAATTTCGATGAATTAAGTGAATTTAAGTTATTTTCGATGAACTCGATGAATGTAACTCAATTTCGATGAATTAAGTGAATTTAGGTTATTTTCGATGTATTCGATGAATGTAACTTAATTTCGATGAATTAAGTGAATTTAAGTTATTTTCGATGTATTCGAAGAATGTAGCTTAATTTCGATGAATTAAGTGAATTTAAGTTATTTTCGATGTATTCGAAGAATGTAGCTTAATTTCGATGAATTAAGTGAATTTAAGTTATTTTCGATTAATTCAATGAATGTAGCTTAATTTCGATGAATTAAGTGAATTTAGGTTATTTTCTATGTATTCGATGAATGTAACTCAATTACGATGAATTAAGTGAATTTAGGTTATTTTCGATGTGTTCGATGAATGTAACTTAATTTCGATGAATTAAGTGAATTTAGGTTATTTTCGATGTATTCGATGAATGTAATTTAATTTCAAAGAATTAAGTGAATTTAGGTTATTTTCGATGTATTCGATGAATGTAACTTAATTTCGATGAATTAAGTGAATTTAACTTATTTTCGATGTATTCGATGGATGTAACTTAATTTCGATGAATTAAGTGAATTTAAGTTATTTTCGATGTATTCGAAGAATGTAGCTTAATTTCGATGAATTAAGTGAATTTAAGTTATTTTCGATGAACTCGATGAATGTAACTCAATTTCGATGAATTAAGTGAATTTAGGTTATTTTCGATGTATTCGATGAATGTAACTTAATTTCGATGAATTAAGTGAATTTAAGTTATTTTCGATGTATTCGATGAATGTAACTTAATTTCGATGAATTAAGTCAATTTAGGTTATTTTCGATGTATTCGATGAATGTAACTTAATTACGATGAATTAAGTGAATTTAAGTTATTTTCGATGTATTCGATGGATGTAACTTAATTTCGATGAATTAAGTGAATTTAAGTTATTTTCGATGTATTCGATGAATGTAACTTAATTTGGATGAATTAAGTGAATATAGGTTATTTTCGATGTTTTCGATGAATGTAACTTAATTTCGATGAATTAAGTGAATTTAAGTTATTTTCGATGTATTCGATGAATTAAGTGAATTTAAGTTATTTTCGATGAATGTAGGTTAATTTCGATGAATTAAGTGAATTTAAGTTATTTTCGATGTATTCGATGAATGTAACTTAATTTCGATGAATTAAGTCAATTTAGGTTATTTTCGATGTATTTGATGAATATATGTAGCTTAATTTCGATGAATTAAGTGAATTTAAGTTATTTTCCATGTATTCGATGAATGTAACTTAATTACGATGAATTAAGTGAATTTAAGTTATTTTCGATGTATTCGATGAATGTAACTTAATCGATGAATTAAGTCAATTTAGGTTATTTTCGATGTATTCGATGAATGTAACTCAATTACGATGAATTAAGTGAATATAAGTTATTTTAATGTTATTTCGAATGTAACTTAATTTCGATGAATTAAGTGAATTTAGGTTATTTTCGATGTATTCGATGAATGTAGTTTAATTTCGATGAATTAAGTGAATTTAAGTTATTTTCGATGTATTCGATGAATGTAAATTAATTTCGATGAATCAAGTGAATTTATTTTCGATGTATTCGATGAATGTAGCTTAATTTCGATGAATTAAGTGAATTTAGGATATTTTCGATGTATTCGATGAATGTAACTTAATTTCGATGAATTAAGTGAATTTAAGTTATTTTTGATGTATTCGATGAATGTAACTCAATTTTGATGAATTAAGTGAATTTAAGTTATTTTCGATGTATTCGATGAATGTAACTTAATTTTGATGAATTAAGTGAATTTAAGTTATTTTCGATGTGTTCGATGAATGTAACTCAATTTCGATGAATTAAGTGAATTTAGGTTATTTTCGATGTATTCGATGAATGTAACTTAATTTCGATGAACTAAGTGAATTTAGGTTATTTTCGATGTATTCGATGAATGTAACTTAATTTCGATGAATTAAGTGAATTTAAGTTATTTTCGATGTATTCGAAGAATGTAGCTTAATTTCGATGAATTAAGTGAATTTAAGTTATTTTCGATGAACTCGATGAATGTAACTCAATTTCGATGAATTAAGTGAATTTAGGTTATTTTCGATGTATTCGATGAATGTAACTTAATTTCGATGAATTAAGTGAATTTAAGTTATTTTCGATGTATTCGAAGAATGTAGCTTAATTTCGATGAATTAAGTGAATTTAAGTTATTTTCGATGTATTCGAAGAATGTAGCTTAATTTCGATGAATTAAGTGAATTTAAGTTATTTTCGATTAATTCAATGAATGTAGCTTAATTTCGATGAATTAAGTGAATTTAGGTTATTTTCTATGTATTCGATGAATGTAACTCAATTACGATGAATTAAGTGAATTTAGGTTATTTTCGATGTGTTCGATGAATGTAACTTAATTTCGATGAATTAAGTGAATTTAGGTTATTTTCGATGTATTCGATGAATGTAATTTAATTTCAAAGAATTAAGTGAATTTAGGTTATTTTCGATGTATTCGATGAATGTAACTTAATTTCGATGAATTAAGTGAATTTAACTTATTTTCGATGTATTCGATGGATGTAACTTAATTTCGATGAATTAAGTGAATTTAAGTTATTTTCGATGTATTCGAAGAATGTAGCTTAATTTCGATGAATTAAGTGAATTTAAGTTATTTTCGATGAACTCGATGAATGTAACTCAATTTCGATGAATTAAGTGAATTTAGGTTATTTTCGATGTATTCGATGAATGTAACTTAATTTCGATGAATTAAGTGAATTTAAGTTATTTTCGATGTATTCGATGAATGTAACTTAATTTCGATGAATTAAGTCAATTTAGGTTATTTTCGATGTATTCGATGAATGTAACTTAATTACGATGAATTAAGTGAATTTAAGTTATTTTCGATGTATTCGATGGATGTAACTTAATTTCGATGAATTAAGTGAATTTAAGTTATTTTCGATGTATTCGATGAATGTAACTTAATTTGGATGAATTAAGTGAATATAGGTTATTTTCGATGTTTTCGATGAATGTAACTTAATTTCGATGAATTAAGTGAATTTAAGTTATTTTCGATGTATTCGATGAATGTAGCTTAATTTCGATGAATTAAGTGAATTTAGGTTATTTTAGATGTATTCGATGAATGTAACTTAATTTCGATGAATTAAGTGAATTTAGGCTATTTTCGATGTATTCGATGAATGTAACTTAATTTCGATGAATTAAGTGAATTTAAGTTACTTTCGATGTATTCGAAGAATGTAGCTTAATTTCGATGAATTAAGTGAATTTAAGTTATTTTCGATGAATTCGATGAATGTAGCTTAATTTCGATGAATTAAGTGAATTTAGGCTATTTTCTATGTATTCGATGAATGTAACTTAATTTCGATGAATTAAGTGAATTTAGGTTATTTTCGATGTATTCGATGAATGTAACTTAATTTCAAAGAATTAAGTGAATTTAAGTTATTTTCGATGTATTCGATGAATGTAGCTTAATTTCGATGAATTAAGTGAATTTAGGTTATTTTCGATGAATTCGATGAATGTAGCTTAATTTCGATGAATTAAGTGAATTTAGGCTATTTTCTATGTATTCAATGAATGTAACTTAATTTCGATGAATTAAGTGAATTTAGGTTATTTTCGATGTATTCGATGAATGTAACTTAATTTCAAAGAATTAAGTGAATTTAAGTTATTTTCGATGTATTCGATGAATGTAGCTTAATTTCGATGAATTAAGTGAATTTAGGTCATTTTCGATGTATTCGATGAATGTTACTTAAATTCGATGAATTAATTGAATTTAAGTTATTTTCAATGTATTCGATGAATGTAACTCAATTTCGATGAATTAAGTGAATTTAAGTTATTTTCGATGTATTCGATGAATGTAGCTTAATTTCGATGAATTAAGTCAATTTAGGTTATTTTCTATGTATTCGATGAATGTTACTTAAATTCGATGAATTAATTGAATTTAAGTTATTTTCGATGTATTCGATGAATGTAACTTAATTTCGATGAATTAAGTGAATTTAAGTTATTTTCGATGTATTCGAAAAATGTAGCTTAATTTCGATGAATTAAGTGAATTTAAGTTATTTTCGATGAATTCGATGAATGTAGCTTAATTTCGATGAATTAAGTGAATTTAGGCTATTTTCTATGTATTCGATGAATGTAACTTAATTTCGATGAATTAAGTGAATTTAGGTTATTTTCGATGTATTCGATGAATGTAACCTAATTTCAAAGAATTAAGTGAATTTAAGTTATTTTCGATGTATTCGATGAATGTAGCTTAATTTCGATGAATTAAGTGAATTTAGGTTATTTTCGATGTATTCGATGAATGTTACTTAAATTCGATGAATTAATTGAATTTAAGTTATTTTCGATGTAATTCGATGAATGTAACTTAATTTCGATGAATTAAGTGAATTTAAGTTATTTTCGATGTATTCGAAGAATGTAGCTTAATTTCGATGAATTAAGTGAATTTAAGTTTTTTTCGATGTATTCGATGAATGTAGCTTAATTTCGATGAATTAAGTCAATTTAGGTTATTTTCGATGTATTCGATGAATGTAACTCAATTTCGATGAATTAAGTGAATTTAAGTTATTTTCGATGTATTCGACGAATGTAACTTAATTTCGATGAATTAAGTGAATTTAACTTATTTTCCATGTATTCGATGAATGTAACTTAATTTCGATGAATTAAGTGAATTTATGTTATTTTCGATGTATTCGATGAATGTAACTTAATTTCGATGAATTAAGTGAATTTAAGTTATTTTCGATGTATTCGATGAATGTAACTTAATTTCGATGAATTAAGTCAATTTAGGTTATTTTCGATGTATTCGATGAATGTAACTTAATTACGATGAATTAAGTGAATTTTAGTTATTTTCGATGTATTCGATGAATGTAACTTTATTTCGATGTATTAAGTGAATTTAAGTTATTTTCGATGTATTCGATTAATGTAACTTTATTTCGATGAATTAACTGAATTTAAGTTATTTTCGATATATTCGATGAATGTAACTTTATTTAGATGAATTAAGTGAATTTAAATAATTGTTGATGTACTCGATGAATGTAACTTTATTTCGATGAATTAACTGAATTTAAGTTATTTTCGATGTATTCGATGAATGTAACTTTATTTCGATGAATTAAGTAAATTTAAGTTATTTTCGATGTATTCGATTAATGTAACTTTATTTCGATGAATTAACTGAATTTAAGTTATTTTCGATATATTCGATGAATGTAACTTTATTTAGATGAATTAAGTGAATTTAAATAATTGTTGATGTACTCGATGAATGTAACTTTATTTCGATGAATTAACTCAAATTAAGTTACTTTCGCTGTATTCGATGAATGTAACTTTATTTCGTTTAATTAACTGAATCTAAGTTATTTTCGATGTACTCGATTAATGTAACTTTATTTCGATGAATTAACTGAATTTAAGTTATTTTCGATGTATTCGATGAATGTAACTTTATTTCGATGAATTAAGTAAATTTAAGTTATTTTCGATGTACTTGATGAATGTAACTTTATTTCGATGAATTAACTCAAATTAAGTTATTTTCGATGTTTTCGATGAATGTAACTTTATTTCGATGAATTAACTGAATTTAAGTTATTTTCGATGTATTCAATGAATGTAACTTTATTTAGATGAATTAAGTGAATTTAAGTTATTTTTGATGTATTCGATGAATGTAACTTTATTTCGATGAATTAAGTGAATTTAAGTTATTTTCGATGTATTCGATGAATGTAACTTAATTCGATAAATTAACTGAATTTAAGTTATTTTCGAAGTATTCGATGAAGGTAACTTTATTTCGATGAATTAACTCAAATTAAATTATTTTTGATGTATTCGATGAATGTAACTTTATTTCGATGAATTAACTGCATTTAATTTATTTTCGATGTATTCGATGAATTTAACTTTATTTCGTTGAATTAACTGAATCTAAGTTATTTTCGATGTACTCGATTAATGTAACTTTATTTCGATGTATTAAGTGAATTTAAGTTATTTTCGATGTATTCGATTAATGTAACTTTATTTCGATGAATTAACTGAATTTAAGTTATTTTCGATATATTCGATGAATGTAACTTTATTTAGATGAATTAAGTGAATTTAAATAATTGTTGATGTACTCGATGAATGTAACTTTATTTCGATGAATTAACTCAAATTAAGTTACTTTCGCTGTATTCGATGAATGTAACTTTATTTCGTTTAATTAACTGAATCTAAGTTATTTTCGATGTACTCGATTAATGTAACTTTATTTCGATGAATTAACTGAATTTAAGTTATTTTCGATGTATTCGATGAATGTAACTTTATTTCGATGAATTAAGTAAATTTAAGTTATTTTCGATGTACTTGATGAATGTAACTTTATTTCGATGAATTAACTCAAATTAAGTTATTTTCGATGTTTTCGATGAATGTAACTTTATTTCGATGAATTAACTGAATTTAAGTTAATTTCGATGTATTCAATGAATGTAACTTTATTTAGATGAATTAAGTGAATTTAAGTTATTTTTGATGTATTCGATGAATGTAACTTTATTTCGATGACCTAAGTAAATTTAAGTTATTTTCGATGTATTCGATGAATGTAACTTTATTTCGATGAATTAAGTGGATTTAAGTTATTTTCGATGTATTCGATGAATGTAACTTTATTTCGATTAATTAACTGAATTTAAGTTATTTTCGATGTATTCGATTAATGTAACTTTATTTAGATGAATTAAATGAATTTAAGTTATTTTTGATGTACTCGATGAATGTAACTTTATTTCGATGCATTAACTCAAATTAAGTTATTTTCGATATATTCGATGAATGTAACTTTATTTCGATGAATTAACTGAATTGAAGTTACTTTCGATATATTCGATGAATGTAACTTTATTTCGGTGAATTAACTGAATCTAAGTTATTTTCGATGTACTCGATTAATGTAACTGGGTGCGAATTCGTGAAGTGGCCCCCTCAATATTTTTTTATCATAGATTTTGAAAACAATTAAACATTTCGAAAGTATTTAGTAACCTAAACAAAACCTCAAAATAGTTTTTGAAAATTTTCATTTGTTCAAAAGTTATGTATTAATTAAGTTTTAGGCCTTTTTTTAAACAAAAAATCATAACTATTGCAGGAATCACCCAAATATCACGAAATTTGCAACGCTTATGTAAAATTGAATGTTCTTCATGATTCCACTAACATTTTTTGTTTAACTATAATTTTTTAAACAAATAATGCAGTTTTTTATAAACAAATTGAAATTTGGCCAGCTTCTGGATGAGCTACAAACTTCTAGTTTTTTGCATGAAACAGCTTAAACATTCCCGAACAATTTCGTGAAAGAATCTGCTTGTGATCGCGCGTATAATTAGAGTTACAGTAATTTAACCCGGGGCCGGAAGGCCCCACTACGGGGACATAGTACTTATGCCATAGAAAACGAAAGGCCCCGCTACGGGGACATGAAAAGAAATCAGTTTTCATTTCATTTATTTATCATCGCTGTAGTTTTCTTTAACAAATATTGCAACTTAGTACATCCCTGGTTTGTTAATCATGCACTGACAAGAAATATTTACCGTATTATAACTTTTAATTAATTTTATTTATAAGTTTTCATCCTATAAACGTTTTAGAATTTCAATTAACTTTCCGTCGTCTTATGGGCGAGTATTAAAAAAAAGCTCTCGGCCGTTAAGGGTTAAGTAACTTGCCGCGCGGCGTAGAGTCGCGCCGCTCGCCGCGGCGATCTGGACTTAGCACGTTCGAACCTGTTCTTCGCGAATCTTACGTTTCCTTCTGGTGCCGCAATGACATAATTATCCGTGCATAGTGTTCTGAGAGTGCTTTTATATCTTTTAACACAAACAATGGGTTGTCCAGATTATTGTTGCAACCCACTAAATAAAGATAGACATAAATGTGTACGAAAAAGCCTTCATTTAGTGACGGATAAATGTAGTCAAAAGTTCAAACCTTTTATTGGTTTCTACATTTGCAGTGCTTGTCGCAAAACGATGCACGTAAGTAAAAAATTATTTCAGAGCCTACACATTCACTATCACACTCACTTTACAATCGTTCGGTGGTTTTTTTGTCCGTGGTTATTTCGTACCACAATCAATTATTTTTGTATTCGAGAACCATCTTATCCTTCTATCCTAAAAGTTTCTCCAACTTTTCTAGATCTCTCCAAATCTTGAACACAATGTCCCTCCTACCAAAACAAAAGATTGCAGCACGACAAGCTCCGACGAATTTCACGAGGTTGAAGACAAAGATGACGAAGTCGTTGATCCATCATTTAAATGTCCAGAAGTCGATGAAGCTATCCAGATTGAAGAAATTAATTCAGTCTTGGAATCGTTTGGACAACCACCGGTAAAAAAAACGTTTTTCGCAAGTGACAAAGGCAGATCGGGCAAATTGGGATTCGATCTCGAACAGCTTTCTCGGCAACAAACCATCTCAAGGAACCGAGGACTCTGCCTATATAGAGGGTATAAAAAAGGCGCTTGCGGAAAAATCTACGCGAATCGAAAAAATCATAGTTTTAACTACTTTGCCACCAGCCTGGTCAATTGCTAAGATGAGAAAAGAAATTGGTGTATCACGACGAACGGCTCGTCTAGTTAAGGCTTTGCGAGAAAATGAAGGACATGGGTCAGGACCTGAGAAAAAGAAAGGCAGGAAACTTGCAGAATCTATCATAATAGGGGTGATGGAATTTTATATGTCAGATTTTGCTAGTCGTATTTTGCGCACCAAGTTACTTAAATTACTGTAACTCTAATTGTACCCGCGATCACAAGCAGATTCTTTCACGAAATTGTTCGGGAATGTTTAAGCTGTTTCATGCAAAAAACTAGAAGTTTGTAGCTCATCCAGAAGCTGGCCAAATTTCAATTTGTTTATAAAAAACTGCATTATTTGTTTAAAAAATTAAAGTTAAACAAAAAATGTTAGTGGAATCATGAAGAACATTCAATTTTACATAAGCGTTGCAAATTTCGTGATATTTGGGTGATTCCTGCAATAGTTATGATTTTTTGTTTAAAAAAAGGCCTAAAACTTAATTAATACATAACTTTTGAACAAATGAAAATTTTCAAAAACTATTTTGAGGTTTTGTTTAGGTTACTAAATACTTTCGAAATGTTTAATTGTTTTCAAAATCTATGATAAAACAATATTGAGGGGGCCACTTCACGAATTCGCACCCAACTTAATTTCGATGAATTAAGTGAATTTAAGTTATTTTCGATGAATTCGATGAATGTAACTTAATTTCGATGAATTAAGTGAATTTAGGTTATTTTCCATGTATTCGATGAATGTAACTTAATTTCGATGAATTAAGTGAATTAAGGTTATTTTCGATGTATTCGATGAATGTAACTTAATTTCGATGAATTAAGTGAATTTAAGTTATTTTCGATGTATTCGATGAATGTAACTTAATTTCGAAGAATTAAGTGAATTTAAGTTATTTTCGATGTATTCGATGAATGTAACTTAATTTCGATGAATTAAGTCAATTTAGGTTATTTTCGATGTATTCGATGAATGTAACTCAATTACGATGAATTAAGTGAATTTAAGTTATTTTCGATGTATTCGATGAATGTAACTTAATTTCGATGAATTAAGTGAATTTAGGTTATTTTCGATGCATTCGATGAATGTAACTTAATTTCGATGAATTAAGTGAATTTAAGTTATTTTCGATGTATTCGAGAATATAACTTAATTTCGATGAATTAAGTGAATTTAAGTTATTTTCGATGTATTCGATGAATGTAACTTAATTTCGATGAATTAAGTGAATTTAGGTTATTTTCCATGTATTCGATGAATGTAACTTAATTTCGATGAATTAAGTGAATTAAGGTTATTTTCGATGTATTCGATGAATGTAACTTAATTTCGATGAATTAAGTGAATTTAAGTTATTTTCGATGTATTCGATGAATGTAACTTAATTTCGAAGAATTAAGTGAATTTAAGTTATTTTCGATGTATTCGATGAATGTAACTTAATTTCGATGAATTAAGTGAATTTAGGTTATTTTCCCATGTATTCGATGAATGTAACTTAATTTCGATGAATTAAGTGAATTTAAGTTATTTTCGATGTATTCGATGAATACAACTCAATTTCGATGAATTAAGTGAATTTAAGTTATTTTCGATGTATTCGATGAATGTAATTTAATTTCGATGAATTAAGTCAATTTAGGTTATTTTCGATGTATTCGATGAATGTAACTCAATTACGATGAATTAAGTGAATTTAAGTTATTTTCGATGTATTCGATGAATGTAACTTAATTTCGATGAACTAAGTGAATTTAGGTTATTTTCCCATGTATTCGATGAATGTAACTTAATTTCGATGAATTAAGTGAATTTAAGTTATTTTCGATGTATTCGATGAATGTAACTTAATTTCGATGAATTAAATGAATTTAAGTTATTTTCGATGTATTCGATGAATGTAACTTAATTTCGAAGAATTAAGTGAATTTAAGTTATTTTCGATGTATTCGATGAATGTAACTTAATTTCGATGAATTAAGTGAATTTAGGTTATCTTCCCATGTATTCGATGAATGTAACTTAATTTCGATGAATTAAGTGAATTTAGGTTATTTTCGATGTATTCGATGAATGTAACTTGATTTCGATAAATTAAGCGAATTTAGGTTATTTTCGATGTATTCGATGAATGTAACTTAATTTCGATGAATTAAGTGAATTTAAGTTATTTTCGATGTATTCGAGAATGTAACTTAATTTCGATGAATTAAGTGAATTTAAGTTATTTTCGATGTATTCGATGAATGTAACTTAATTTCGATGAATTAAGTGAATTTAGGTTATTTTCCATGTATTCGATGAATGTAACTTAATTTCGATGAATTAAGTGAATTTAGGTTATTTTCGATGTATTCGATGAATGTAACTTAATTTCGATGAATTAAGTGAATTTAAGTTATTTTCGATATATTCGATGAATGTAACTTAATTTCGAAGAATTAAGTGAATTTAAGTTATTTTCGATGTATTCGATGAATGTAACTTAATTTCGATGAATTAAGTGAATTTAGGTTATTTTCCCATGTATTCGATGAATGTAACTTAATTTCGATGAATTAAGTGAATTTAAGTTATTTTGGATGTATTCGATGAATGCAACTCAATTTCGATGAATTAAGTGAATTTAAGTTATTTTCGATGTATTCGATGAATGTAATATAATTTCGATGAATTAAGTCAATTTAGGTTATTTTCGATGTATTCGATGAATGTAACTCAATTACGATGAATTAAGTGAATTTAAGTTATTTTCGATATATTCGATGAATGTAACTTAATTTCGATGAATTAAGTGAATTTAGGTTATTTTCCCATGTATTCGATGAATGTAACTTAATTTCGATGAATTAAGTGAATTTAAGTTATTTTCGATGTATTCAATGAATGTAACTTAATTTCGATGAATTAAGTGAATTTAAGTTATTTTCGATGTATTCGATGAATGTAACTTAATTTCGAAGAATTAAGTGAATTTCAGTTATTTTCGATGTATTCGATGAATGTAACTTAATTTCGATGAATTAAGTGAATTTAGGTTATCTTCCCATGTATTCGATGAATGTAACTTAATTTCGATGAATTAATTGAATTTAGGTTATTTTCGATGTATTCGATGAATGTAACTTAATTTCGATAAATTAAGCGAATTTAGGTTATTTTCGATGTATTCGATGAATGTAACTTAATTTCGATGAATTAAGTGAATTTAAGTTATTTTCGATGTATTCGATGAATGTAACTTAATTTCGAAGAATTAAGTGAATTTAAGTTATTTTCGATGTATTCACTGAATGTAACTTAATTTTGATGAACTAAGTGAATTTAGCTTATTTTCGATGTATTCGATGAATGTAACTTAATTTTAAAGAATTAAGTGAATTTAAGTTATTTTCGATGTATTCGATGAATGTAGCTTAATTTCGATGGATTAAGTGAATTTAGGTTATTTTCGATGTATTCGATGAATGTAACTTAATTTCGATGAATTAAGTGAATTTAAGTTATTTTCGATGTATTCGATGAATGTAACTTAATTTCGATGAATTAAGTCAATTTAGGTTATTTTCGATGTATTCGATGAATGTAACTCAATTACGATGAATTAAGTGAATTTAAGTTATTTTCGATGTATTCGATGAATGTAACTTAATTTCGATGAATTAAGTGAATTTAAGTTATTTTCGATGTATTCGATAAATGTAACTTAATTTCGATGAATTAAGTGAATTTAGGTTATTTTCCATGTATTCGATGAATGTAACTTAATTTCGATGAATTAAGTGAATTTAAGTTTTTTTCGATGTATTCGATGAATGTAACTTAATTTCGATGAATTAAGTGAATTTAAGTTATGTTCGATGTATTCGATGAATGTAACTTAATTTCGAAGAATTAAGTGAATTTAAGTTATTTTCGATGTATTCGATGAATGTAACTTAATTTCGATGAATTAAGTGAATTTAGGTTATTTTCGATGTATTCGATGAATGTAACTTAATTTCGAAGAATTAAGTGAATTTAAGTTATTTTCGATGTATTCGATGAATGTAACTTAATTTCGATGAATTAAGTGAATTTAGGTTATTTTCCCATGTATTCGATGAATGTAACTTAATTTCGATGAATTAAGTGAATTTAAGTTATTTTCGATGTATTCGATGAATGCAACTCAATTTCGATGAATTAAGTGAATTTAAGTTATTTTCGATGTATTCGATGAATGTAATTTAATTTCGATGAATTAATTCAATTTAGGTTATTTTCGATGTATTCGATGATTGTAACTCAATTACGATGAATTAAGTGAATTTAAGTTATTTTCGATGTATTCGATGAATGTAACTTAATTTCGATGAATTAAGTGAATTTAGGTTATTTTCCCATGTATTCGATGAATGTAACTTAATTTCGATGAATTAAGTGAATTTAAGTTATTTTCGATGTATTCGATGAATGTAACTTAATTTCGATGAATTAAGTGAATTTAAGTTATTTTCGATGTATTAGATGAATGTAACTTAATTTCGAAGAATTAAGTGAATTTAAGTTATTTTCGATGTATTCGATGAATGTAACTTAATTTCGATGAATTAAGTGAATTTAGGTTATCTTCCCATGTATTCGATGAATGTAACTTAATTTCGATGAATTAATTGAATTTAGGTTATTTTCGATGTATTCGATGAATGTAATTTAATTTCGATAAATTAAGCGAATTTAGGTTATTTTCGATGTATTCGATGAATGTAACTTAATTTCGATGAATTAAGTGAATTTAAGTTATTTTCGATGTATTCGATGAATGTAACTTAATTTCGAAGAATTAAGTGAATTTAAGTTATTTTCGATGTATTCACTGAATGTAACTTAATTTTGATGAACTAAGTGAATTTAGCTTATTTTCGATGTATTCGATGAATGTAACTTAATTTTAAAGAATTAAGTGAATTTAAGTTATTTTCGATGTATTCGATGAATGTAGCTTAATTTCGATGCATTAAGTGAATTTAGGTTATTTTCGATGTATTCGATGAATGTAACTTAATTTCGATGAATTAAGTGAATTTAAGTTATTTTCGATGTATTCGATGAATGTAACTTAATTTCGATGAATTAAGTCAATTTAGGTTATTTTCGATGTATTCGATGAATGTAACTCAATTACGATGAATTAAGTGAATTTAAGTTATTTTCGATGTATTCGCATGTAACTTAATTTCGATGAATTAAGTGAATTTAAGTTATTTTCGATGTATTCGATAAATGTAACTTAATTTCGATGAATTAAGTGAATTTAGGTTATTTTCCATGTATTCGATGAATGTAACTTAATTTCGATGAATTAAGTGAATTTAGGTTATTTTCGATGTATTCGATGAATGTAACTTAATTTCGATGAATTAAGTGAATTTAAGTTATGTTCGATGTATTCGATGAATGTAACTTAATTTCGAAGAATTAAGTGAATTTAAGTTATTTTCGATGTATTCGATGAATGTAACTTAATTTCGATGAATTAAGTGAATTTAGGTTATTTTCGATGTATTCGATGAATGTAACTTAATTTCGATGAATTAAGTGAATTTAAGTTATTTTCGATGTATTAGATGAATGTAACTTAATTTCGAAGAATTAAGTGAATTTAAGTTATTTTCGATGTATTCGATGAATGTAACTTAATTTCGAAGAATTAAGTGAATTTAGGTTATCTTCCCATGTATTCGATGAATGTAACTTAATTTCGATGAATTAAGTGAATTTAGGTTATTTTCGATGTATTCGATGAATGTAACTTGATTTCGATAAATTAAGCGAATTTAGGTTATTTTCGATGTGAATTTAAGTTATTTTCGATGTATTCGATGAATGTAACTTAATTTCGATGAATTAAGTGAATTTAAGTTATTTTCGATGTATTCGATAAATGTAACTTAATTTCGATGAATTAAGTTAATTTAGGTTATTTTCCATGTATTCGATGAATGTAACTTAATTTCGATGAATTAAGTGAATTTAGGTTATTTTCGATGTATTCGATGAATGTAACTTAATTTCGATGAATTAAGTGAATTTAAGTTATGTTATTTTCGATGTATTCGATGAATGTAACTTAATTTCGATGAATTAAGTGAATTTAGGTTATTTTCGATGTATTCGATGAATGTAACTTAATTTCGATAAATTAAGCGAATTTAGGTTATTTTCGATGTATTCGATGAATGTAACTTAATTTCGATGAATTAAGTGAATTTAAGTTATTTTCGATGTATTCGATGAATGTAACTTAATTTCGAAGAATTAAGTGAATTTAAGTTATTTTCGATGTATTCGATGAATGTAACTTAATTTCGATGAATTAAGTGAATTTAGTTTATTTTCCCATGTATTCGATGAATGTAACTTAATTTCGATGAATTAAGTGAATTTAAGTTATTTTCGATGTATTCGATGAATGCAACTCAATTTCGATGAATTAAGTGAATTTAAGTTATTTTCGATGTATTCTATGAATGTAACTTAATTTCGATGAATTAAGTGAATTTAGGTTATTTTCCATGTATTCGATGAATGTAACTTAATTTCGATGAATTAAGTGAATTTAAGTTATTTTCGATGTATTCGATGAATATAACTTAATTTCGATGAATTAAGTGAATTTAGGTTATATTCGATATATTCGATGAATGTGACTTAATTTCGATGAATTAAGTGAATTTAAGTTATTTTCGATGTATTCGATGAATGTAACTTAATTTCGATGGATTAAGTGAATTTAGGTTATTTTCGATGTATTCGATGAATGTAACTTAATTTCGATGAATTAAGTGAATTTAAGTTATTTTCGATGTATTCGATGAATGTAACTTAATTTCGAAGAATTAAGTGAATTTAAGTTATTTTCGATGTATTCGATGAATGTAACTTAATTTCGATGAATTAAGTGAATTTAGGTTATTTTCCCATGTATTCGATGAATGTAACTTAATTTCGATGAATTAAGTGAATTTAGGTTATTTTCGATGTATTCGATGAATGTAACTTAATTTCGATAAATTAAGCGAATTTAGGTTATTTTCGATGTATTCGATGAATGTAACTTAATTTCGATGCATTAAGTGAATTTAAGTTATTTTCGATGTATTCGATGAATGTAACTTAATTTCGAAGAATTAAGTGAATTTAAGTTATTTTCGATGTATTCACTGAATGTAACTTAATTTTGATGAATTAAGTGAATTTAGGTTATTTTCGATGTATTTGATGCATGTAACTTAATTTTAAAGAATTAAGTGAATTTAAGTTATTTTCGATGTATTCGATGAATGTAGCTTAATTTCGATGAATTAAGTGAATTTAGGTTATTTTCGATGTATTCGATGAATGTAACTTAATTTCGATGAATTAAGTGAATTTAAGTTATTTTCGATGTATTCGATGAATGTAACTTAATTTCGATGAATTAAGTCAATTAGGTTATTTTCGATGTATTCGATGAATGTAACTCAATTAAGATGAATTAAGTGAATTTAAGTTATTTTCGATGTATTCGATGAATGTAACTTAATTTCGATGAATTAAGTGAATTTAAGTTATTTTCGATGTATTCGATAAATGTAACTTAATTTCGATGAATTAAGTGAATTTAGGTTATTTTCGATGTATTCGATGAATGTAACTTAATTTCGATGAATTAAGTGAATTTAGGTTATTTTCGATGTATTCGACGAATGTAACTTAATTTCGATGAATTAAGTGAATTTAAGTTATTTTCGATGTATTCGATGAATGTAATTTAATTTCGATGAATTAAGTCAATTTAGGTTATTTTCGATGTATTCGATGAATGTAACTCAATTACGATGAATTAAGTGAATTTAAGTTATTTTCGATGTATTCGATGAATGTAACTTAATTTCGATGAATTAAGTGAATTTAGGTTATTTTCTCATGTATTCGATGATTGTAACTTAATTTCGATGAATTAAGTGAATTTAAGTTATTTTCGATGTATTCGATGAATGTAACTTAATTTCGATGAATTAAGTGAATTTAAGTTATTTTCGATGTATTCGATGAATGTAACTTAATTTCGAAGAATTAAGTGAATTTAAGTTATTTTCGATGTATTCGATGAATGTAACTTAATTTCGATGAATTAAGTGAATTTAGGTTATTTTCCCATGTATTCGATGAATGTAACTTAATTTCGATGAATTAAGTGAATTTAGGTTATTTTCCCATGTATTCGATGAATGTAACTTAATTTCGATAAATTTAGCGAATTTAGGTTATTTTCGATGTATTCGATGAATGTAACTTAATTTCGATGAATTAAGTGAATTTAAGTTATTTTCGATGTATTCGATGAATGTAACTTAATTTCGAAGAATTAAGTGAATTTAAGTTATTTTCGATGTATTCACTGAATGTAACTTAATTTTGATGAATTAAGTGAATTTAGGTTATTTTCGATGTATTCGATGAATGTAACTTAATTTTAAAGAATTAAGTGAATTTAAGTTATTTTCGATGTATTCGATGAATGTAGCTTAATTTCGATGAATTAAGTGAATTTAGGTTATTTTCGATGTATTCGATGAATGTAACTTAATTTCGATGAATTAAGTGAATTTAAGTTATTTTCGATGTATTCGATGAATGTAACTTAATTTCGATGAATTAAGTCAATTTAGGCTATTTTCGATGTATTCGATGAATGTAACTAAATCACGATGAATTAAGTGAATTTAAGTTATTTTCGATGTATTCGATGAATGTAACTTAATTTCGATGAATTAAGTGAATTTAAGTTATTTTCGATGTATTCGATAAATGTAACTTATACCGGAGACAGACTTGTGGTATAGCAATTGAGATCGGGATATTGCAATATTGCCATATTGCAATATAAAAATGTGAAGACACACTTGCATTAGTATACTGAGTTATTTGATTGTCATTTATCTGTCAGATTTGCAAATCGAAAAAAATTATTGTTCTGCAGTTAAATTGAAGTTAAATATGAATAGAAATATTGTGAAATTATTATTAATTTATATTAAAAATGAAAGTGAAATAGAAAATTGAAGAATTAAAATTCTGTTCGAAATTATCATTTTGGGTTATGCCCAGACTATTCTTCGGTTTAAATCTAGGGTATACTGAGCTATACCACGAAGTTTTTCTCAATTGGGATATTGAGTTTCAATGTTGAGTATACTGAGTATATACCGAGATTTTTTCTCAGTATATAGAGACACACCTGAAGTATATTGCAATATTGCTCATATTGTAATTACTATACCACAAGTGTGTCTCCGGTATTAATTTCGATGAATTAATTGAATTTAGGTTATTTTCCATGTATTCGATGAATGTAACTTAATTTCGATGAATTAAGTGAATTTAGGTTATTTTCGATGTATTCGATGAATGTAACTTAATTTCGATGAATTAAGTGAATTTAAGTTATGTTCGATGTATTCGATGAATGTAACTTAATTTCGAAGAATTAAGTGAATTTAAGTTATTTTCGATGTATTCGAAGAATGTAACTTAATTTCGATGAATTAAGTGAATTTAGGTTATTTTCGATGTATTCGATGAATGTAACTTAATTTCGATGAATTAAGTGAATTTAAGTTATTTTCGATGTATTCGATGAATGTAACTTAATTTCGAAGAATTAAGTGAATTTAAGTTCTTTTCGATGTATTCGATGAATGTAACTTAATTTCGATGAATTAAGTGAATTTAGGTTATTTCCCATGTATGCGATGAATGTAACTTAATTTCGATGAATTAAGTGAATTTAGGTTATTTTCCCATGTATTCGATGAATGTAACTTAATTTCGATAAATTTAGCGAATTTAGGTTGTTTTCGATGTATTCGATGAATGTAACTTAATTTCGATGAATTAAGTGAATTTAAGTTATTTTCGATGTATTCGATGAATGTAACTTAATTTCGAAGAATTAAGTGAATTTAAGTTATTTTCGATGTATTCACTGAATGTAACTTAATTTTGATGAATTAAGTGAATTTAGGTTATTTTCGATGTATTCGATGAATGTAACTTAATTTTAAAGAATTAAGTGAATTTAAGTTATTTTCGATGTATTCGATGAATGTAGCTTAATTTCGATGAATTAAGTGAATTTAGGTTATTTTCGATGTATTCGATGAATGTAACTTAATTTCGATGAATTAAGTGAATTTAAGTTATTTTCGATGTATTCGATGAATGTAACTTAATTTCGATGAATTAAGTCAATTTAGGCTATTTTCGATGTATTCGATGAATGTAACTAAATCACGATGAATTAAGTGAATTTAAGTTATTTTCGATGTATTCGATGAATGTAACTTAATTTCGATGAATTAAGTGAATTTAAGTTATTTTCGATGTATTCGATAAATGTAACTTAATTTCGATGAATTAAGTGAATTTAGGTTATTTTCCATGTATTCGATGAATGTAACTTAATTTCGATGAATTAAGTGAATTTAGGTTATTTTCGATGTATTCCATGAATGTAACTTAATTTCGATGAATTAAGTGAATTTAAGTTATGTTCGATGTATTCGATGAATGTAACTTAATTTCGAAGAATTAAGTGAATTTAAGTTATTTTCGATGTATTCGATGAATGTAACTTAATTTCGATGAATTAAGTGAATTTAGGTTATTTTCGATGTATTCGATGAATGTAACTTAATTTCGATGAATTAAGTGAATTTAGGTTATTTTCGATGTATTCGATGAATGTAACTTAATTTCGATAAATTAAGCGAATTTAGGTTATTTTCGATGTATTCGATGAATGTAACTTAATTTCGAAGAATTAAGTGAATTTAAGTTATTTTCGATGTATTCGATGAATGTAACTTAATTTCGATGAATTAAGTGAATTTAGGTTATTTTCCCATGTATTCGATGAATGTAACTTAATTTCGATGAATTAAGTGAATTTAAGTTATTTTCGATGTATTCGATGAATGCAACTCAATTTCGATGAATTAAGTGAATTTAGGTTATTTTCCATGTATTCGATGAATGTAACTTAATTTCGATGAATTAAGTGAATTTAAGTTATTTTCGATGTATTCGATGAATGTAACTTAATTTCGATGAATTAAGTGAATTTAGGTTATATTCGATATATTCGATGAATGTGACTTAATTTCGATGAATTAAGTGAATTTAAGTTATTTTCCATGTATTCGATGAATGTAACTTAATTTCGATGGATTAAGTGAATTTAGGTTATTTTCGATGTATTCGATGAATGTAACTTAATTTCGATGAATTAAGTGAATTTAAGTTATTTTCGATGTATTCGATGAATGCAACTCAATTTCGATGAATTAGGTGAATTTAAGTTATTTTCGATGTATTCGATGAATGTAACTTAATTTCGATGAATTAAGTGAATTTAGGTTATTTTCCCATGTATTCGATGAATGTAACTTAATTTCGATGAATTAAGTGAATTTAGGTTATTTTCGATGTACTCGATGAATGTAACTTAATTTCGATAAATTAAGCGAATTTAGGTTATTTTCGATGTATTCGATGAATGTAACTTAATTTCGTGGAATTAAGTGAATTTAAGTTATTTTCGATGTATTCGATGAATGTAACTTAATTTCGATGAATTAAGTGAATTTAGGTTATTTTCCCATGTATTCGATGAATGTAACTTAATTTCGATGAATTAAGTGAATTTAAGTTATTTTCGATGTATTCGATGAATGTAACTTAATTTCGATGAATTAGTGAATTTAAGTTATTTTCGATGTATTCGATGAATGTAACCTAATTTCGAAGAATTAAGTGAATTTAAGTTATTTTCGATGTATTCGATGAATGTAACTTAATTTCGATGAATTAAGTGAATTTAGGTTATCTTCCCATGTATTCGATGAATGTAACTTAATTTCGATGAATTAAGTGAATTTAGGTTATTTTCGATGTATTCGATGAATGTAACTTAATTTCGATAAATTAAGCGAATTTAGGTTATCTTCGATGTATTCGATGAATGTAACTTAATTTCGATGAATTAAGTGAATTTAAGTTATTTTCGATGTATTCGATGAATGTAACTTAATTTCGAAGAATTAAGTGAATTTATGTTATTTTCGATGTATTCACTGAATGTAACTTAATTTTGATGAATTAAGTGAATTTAGCTTATTTTCGATGTATTCGAAGAATGTAACTTAATTTTAAAGAATTAAGTGAATTTAAGTTATTTTCGATGTATTCGATGAATGTAGCTTAATTTCGATGAATTAAGTGAATTTAGGTTATTTTCGATGTATTCGACGAATGTAACTTAATTTCGATGAATTAAGTGAATTTAAGTTATTTTCGATGTATTCGATGAATGCCACTCAATTTCGATGAATTAAGTGAATTTAAGTTATTTTCGATGTATTCGATGAATGTAACTTAATTTTAAAGAATTAAGTGAATTTAAGTTATTTTCGATGTATTCGATGAATGTAGCTTAATTTCGATGAATTAAGTGAATTTAGGTTATTTTCGATGTATTCAATGAATGTAACTTAATTTCGATGAATTAAGTGAATTTAAGTTATTTTCGATGTATTCGATGAATGTAACTTAATTTCGATGAATTAAGTCAATTTAGGTTATTTTCGATGTATTCGATGAATGTAACTCAATTAAGATGAATTAAGTGAATTTAAGTTATTTTCGATGTATTCGATGAATGTAACTTAATTTCGATGAATTAAGTGAATTTAAGTTATTTTCGATGTATTCGATAAATGTAACTTAATTTCGATGAATTAAGTGAATTTAGGTTATTTTCGATGTATTCGATGAATGTAACTTAATTTCGATGAATTAAGTGAATTTAGGTTATTTTCGATGTATTCGACGAATGTAACTTAATTTCGATGAATTAAGTAAATTTAAGTTATTTTCGATGTATTCGATGAATGCCACTCAATTTCGATGAATTAAGTGAATTTAAGTTATTTTCGATGTATTCGATGAATGCAACTCAATTTCGATGAATTAAGTGAATTTAAGTTATTTTCGATGTATTCGATGAATGTAATTTAATTTCGATGAATTAAGTCAATTTGGGTTATTTTCGATGTATTCGATGAATGTAACTCAATTACGATGAATTAAGTGAATTTAAGTTATTTTCGATGTATTCGATGAATGTAACTTAATTTCGATGAATTAAGTGAATTTAGGTTATTTTCCCATGTATTCGATGATTGTAACTTAATTTCGATGAATTAATTGAATTTAAGTTATTTTCGATGTATTCGATGAATGTAACTTAATTTCGATGAATTAAGTGAATTTAAGTTATTTTCGATGTATTCGATGAATGTAACTTAATTTCGAAGAATTAAGTGAATTTAAGTTATTTTCGATGTATTCGATGAATGTAACTTAATTTCGATGAATTAAGTGAATTTAGGTTATTTTCCCATGTATTCGATGAATGTAACTTAATTTCGATGAATTAAGTGAATTTAGGTTATTTTCCCATGTATTCGATGAATGTAACTTAATTTCGATAAATTTAGCGAATTTAGGTTATTTTCGATGTATTCGATGAATGTAACTTAATTTCGATGAATTAAGTGAATTTAAGTTATTTTCGATGTATTCGATGAATGTAACTTAATTTCGAAGAATTAAGTGAATTTAAGTTATTTTCGATGTATTCACTGAATGTAACTTAATTTTGATGAATTAAGTGAATTTAGGTTATTTTCGATGTATTCGATGAATGTAACTTAATTTTAAAGAATTAAGTGAATTTAAGTTATTTTCGATGTATTCGATGAATGTAGCTTAATTTCGATGAATTAAGTGAATTTAGGTTATTTTCGATGTATTCGATGAATGTAACTTAATTTCGATGAATTAAGTGAATTTAAGTTATTTTCGATGTATTCGATGAATGTAACTTAATTTCGATGAATTAAGTCAATTTAGGCTATTTTCGATGTATTCGATGAATGTAACTAAATCACGATGAATTAAGTGAATTTAAGTTATTTTCGATGTATTCGATGAATGTAACTTAATTTCGATGAATTAAGTGAATTTAAGTTATTTTCGATGTATTCGATAAATGTAACTTAATTTCGATGAATTAATTGAATTTAGGTTATTTTCCATGTATTCGATGAATGTAACTTAATTTCGATGAATTAAGTGAATTTAGGTTATTTTCGATGTATTCGATGAATGTAACTTAATTTCGATGAATTAAGTGAATTTAAGTTATTTTCGATGTATTCACTGAATGTAACTTAATTTTGATGAATTAAGTGAATTTAGCTTATTTTCGATGTATTCGATGAATGTAACTTAATTTTAAAGAATTAAGTGAATTTAAGTTATTTTCGATGTATTCGATGAATGTAGCTTAATTTCGATGAATTAAGTGAATTTAGGTTATTTTCGATGTATTCGACGAATGTAACTTAATTTCGATGAATTAAGTGAATTTAAGTTATTTTCGATGTATTCGATGAATGCCACTCAATTTCGATGAATTAAGTGAATTTAAGTTATTTTCGATGTATTCGATGAATGTAACTTAATTTCGATGAATTAAGTGAATTTAGGTTATTTTCCCATGTATTCGATGAATGTAACTTAATTTCGATGAATTAAGTGAATTTAGGTTATTTTCCCATGTATTCGATGAATGTAACTTAATTTCGATAAATTTAGCGAATTTAGGTTATTTTCGATGTATTCGATGAATGTAACTTAATTTCGATGAATTAAGTGAATTTAAGTTATTTTCGATGTATTCGATGAATGTAACTTAATTTCGAAGAATTAAGTGAATTTAAGTTATTTTCGATGTATTCACTGAATGTAACTTAATTTTGATAAATTAAGTGAATTTAGGTTATTTTCGATGTATTCGATGAATGTAACTTAATTTCGATGAATTAAGTGAATTTAAGTTATTTTCGATGTATTCGATGAATGTAACTTAATTTCGATGAATTAAGTCAATTTAGGCTATTTTCGATGTATTCGATGAATGTAACTAAATCACGATGAATTAAGTGAATTTAAGTTATTTTCGATGTATTCGATGAATGTAACTTAATTTCGATGAATTAAGTGAATTTAAGTTATTTTCGATGTATTCGATAAATGTAACTTAATTTCGATGAATTAATTGAATTTAGGTTATTTTCCATGTATTCGATGAATGTAACTTAATTTCGATGAATTAAGTGAATTTAGGTTATTTTCGATGTATTCGATGAATGTAACTTAATTTCGATGAATTAAGTGAATTTAAGTTATGTTCGATGCATTCGATGAATGTAACTTAATTTCGAAGAATTAAGTGAATTTAAGTTATTTTCGATGTATTCGAAGAATGTAACTTAATTTCGATGAATTAAGTGAATTTAGGTTATTTTCGATGTATTCGATGAATGTAACTTAATTTCGATGAATTAAGTGAATTTAAGTTATTTTCGATGTATTCGATGAATGTAACTTAATTTCGAAGAATTAAGTGAATTTAAGTTATTTTCGATGTATTCGATGAATGTAACTTAATTTCGATGAATTAAGTGAATTTAGGTTATTTCCCATGTATTCGATGAATGTAACTTAATTTCGATGAATTAAGTGAATTTAGGTTATTTTCCCATGTATTCGATGAATGTAACTTAATTTCGATAAATTTAGCGAATTTAGGTTATTTTCGATGTATTCGATGAATGTAACTTAATTTCGATGAATTAAGTGAATTTAAGTTATTTTCGATGTATTCGATGAATGTAACTTAATTTCGAAGAATTAAGTGAATTTAAGTTATTTTCGATGTATTCACTGAATGTAACTTAATTTTGATGAATTAAGTGAATTTAGGTTATTTTCGATGTATTCGATGAATGTAACTTAATTTTAAAGAATTAAGTGAATTTAAGTTATTTTCGATGTATTCGATGAATGTAGCTTAATTTCGATGAATTAAGTGAATTTAGGTTATTTTCGATGTATTCGATGAATGTGACTTAATTTCGATGAATTAAGTGAATTTAAGTTATTTTCGATGTATTCGATGAATGTAACTTAATTTCGATGAATTAAGTCAATTTAGGCTATTTTCGATGTATTCGATGAATGTAACTAAATCACGATGAATTAAGTGAATTTAAGTTATTTTCGATGTATTCGATGAATGTAACTTAATTTCGATGAATTAAGTGAATTTAAGTTATTTTCGATGTATTCGATAAATGTAACTTAATTTCGATGAATTAAGTGAATTTAGGTTATTTTCCATGTATTCGATGAATGTAACTTAATTTCGATGCATTAAGTGAATTTAGGTTATTTTCGATGTATTCGATGAATGTAACTTAATTTCGATGAATTAAGTGAATTTAAGTTTTGTTCGATGTATTCGATGAATGTAACTTAATTTCGAAGAATTAAGTGAATTTAAGTTATTTTCGATGTATTCGATGAATGTAACTTAATTTCGATGAATTAAGTGAATTTAGGTTATTTTCGATGTATTCGATGAATGTAACTTAATTTCGATGAATTAAGTGAATTTAGGTTATTTTCGATGTATTCGATGAATGTAACTTAATTTCGATAAATTAAGCGAATTTAGGTTATTTTCGATGTATTCGATGAATGTAACTTAATTTCGATGAATTAAGTGAATTTAAGTTATTTTCAATGTATTCGATGAATGTAACTTAATTTCGAAGAATTAAGTGAATGTAAGTTATTTTCGATGTATTCGATGAATGTAACTTAATTTCGATGAATTAAGTGAATTTAGGTTATTTTCCCATGTATTCGATGAATGTAACTTAATTTCGATGAATTAAGTGAATTTAAGTTATTTTCGATGTATTCGATGAATGCAACTCAATTTCGATGAATTAAGTGAATTTAGGTTATTTTCCATGTATTCGATGAATGTAACTTAATTTCGATGAATTAAGTGAATTTAAGTTATTTTCGATGTATTCGATGAATGTAACTTAATTTCGATGAATTAAGTGAATTTAGGTTATATTCGATATATTCGATGAATGTGACTTAATTTCGATGAATTAAGTGAATTTAAGTTATTTTCGATGTATTCGATGAATGTAACTTAATTTCGATGAATTAAGTCAATTTAGGTTATTTTCGATGTATTCGATGAATGTAACTCAATTACGATGAATTAAGTGAATTTAAGTTATTTTCGATGTATTCGATGAATGTAACTTAATTTCGATGAATTAAGTGAATTTAAGTTATTTTCGATGTATTCGATAAATGTAACTTAATTTCGATGAATTAAGTGAATTTAGGTTATTTTCCATGTATTCGATGAATGTAACTTAATTTCGATGAATTAAGTGAATTTAAGTTTTTTTCGATGTATTCGATGAATGTAACTTAATTTCGATGAATTAAGTGAATTTAAGTTATGTTCGATGTATTCGATGAATGTAACTTAATTTCGAAGAATTAAGTGAATTTAAGTTATTTTCGATGTATTCGATGAATGTAACTTAATTTCGATGAATTAAGTGAATTTAGGTTATTTTCGATGTATTCGATGAATGTAACTTAATTTCGAAGAATTAAGTGAATTTAAGTTATTTTCGATGTATTCGATGAATGTAACTTAATTTCGATGAATTAAGTGAATTTAGGTTATTTTCCCATGTATTCGATGAATGTAACTTAATTTCGATGAATTAAGTGAATTTAAGTTATTTTCGATGTATTCGATGAATGCAACTCAATTTCGATGAATTAAGTGAATTTAAGTTATTTTCGATGTATTCGATGAATGTAATTTAATTTCGATGAATTAATTCAATTTAGGTTATTTTCGATGTATTCGATGATTGTAACTCAATTACGATGAATTAAGTGAATTTAAGTTATTTTCGATGTATTCGATGAATGTAACTTAATTTCGATGAATTAAGTGAATTTAGGTTATTTTCCCATGTATTCGATGAATGTAACTTAATTTCGATGAATTAAGTGAATTTAAGTTATTTTCGATGTATTCGATGAATGTAACTTAATTTCGATGAATTAAGTGAATTTAAGTTATTTTCGATGTATTAGATGAATGTAACTTAATTTCGAAGAATTAAGTGAATTTAAGTTATTTTCGATGTATTCGATGAATGTAACTTAATTTCGATGAATTAAGTGAATTTAGGTTATCTTCCCATGTATTCGATGAATGTAACTTAATTTCGATGAATTAATTGAATTTAGGTTATTTTCGATGTATTCGATGAATGTAATTTAATTTCGATAAATTAACCGAATTTAGGTTATTTTCGATGTATTCGATGAATGTAACTTAATTTCGATGAATTAAGTGAATTTAAGTTATTTTCGATGTATTCGATGAATGTAACTTAATTTCGAAGAATTAAGTGAATTTAAGTTATTTTCGATGTATTCACTGAATGTAACTTAATTTTGATGAACTAAGTGAATTTAGCTTATTTTCGATGTATTCGATGAATGTAACTTAATTTTAAAGAATTAAGTGAATTTAAGTTATTTTCGATGTATTCGATGAATGTAGCTTAATTTCGATGCATTAAGTGAATTTAGGTTATTTTCGATGTATTCGATGAATGTAACTTAATTTCGATGAATTAAGTGAATTTAAGTTATTTTCGATGTATTCGATGAATGTAACTTAATTTCGATGAATTAAGTCAATTTAGGTTATTTTCGATGTATTCGATGAATGTAACTCAATTACGATGAATTAAGTGAATTTAAGTTATTTTCGATGTATTCGATGCATGTAACTTAATTTCGATGAATTAAGTGAATTTAAGTTATTTTCGATGTATTCGATAAATGTAACTTAATTTCGATGAATTAAGTGAATTTAGGTTATTTTCCATGTATTCGATGAATGTAACTTAATTTCGATGAATTAAGTGAATTTAGGTTATTTTCGATGTATTCGATGAATGTAACTTAATTTCGATGAATTAAGTGAATTTAAGTTATGTTCGATGTATTCGATGAATGTAACTTAATTTCGAAGAATTAAGTGAATTTAAGTTATTTTCGATGTATTCGATGAATGTAACTTAATTTCGATGAATTAAGTGAATTTAGGTTATTTTCGATGTATTCGATGAATGTAACTTAATTTCGATGAATTAAGTGAATTTAAGTTATTTTCGATGTATTAGATGAATGTAACTTAATTTCGAAGAATTAAGTGAATTTAAGTTATTTTCGATGTATTCGATGAATGTAACTTAATTTCGAAGAATTAAGTGAATTTAGGTTATCTTCCCATGTATTCGATGAATGTAACTTAATTTCGATGAATTAAGTGAATTTAGGTTATTTTCGATGTATTCGATGAATGTAACTTGATTTCGATAAATTAAGCGAATTTAGGTTATTTTCGATGTGAATTTAAGTTATTTTCGATGTATTCGATGAATGTAACTTAATTTCGATGAATTAAGTGAATTTAAGTTATTTTCGATGTATTCGATAAATGTAACTTAATTTCGATGAATTAAGTTAATTTAGGTTATTTTCCATGTATTCGATGAATGTAACTTAATTTCGATGAATTAAGTGAATTTAGGTTATTTTCGATGTATTCGATGAATGTAACTTAATTTCGATGAATTAAGTGAATTTAAGTTATGTTATTTTCGATGTATTCGATGAATGTAACTTAATTTCGATGAATTAAGTGAATTTAGGTTATTTTCGATGTATTCGATGAATGTAACTTAATTTCGATAAATTAAGCGAATTTAGGTTATTTTCGATGTATTCGATGAATGTAACTTAATTTCGATGAATTAAGTGAATTTAAGTTATTTTCGATGTATTCGATGAATGTAACTTAATTTCGAAGAATTAAGTAAATTTAAGTTATTTTCGATGTATTCGATGAATGTAACTTAATTTCGATGAATTAAGTGAATTTAGTTTATTTTCCCATGTATTCGATGAATGTAACTTAATTTCGATGAATTAAGTGAATTTAAGTTATTTTCGATGTATTCGATGAATGCAACTCAATTTCGATGAATTAAGTGAATTTAAGTTATTTTCGATGTATTCTATGAATGTAACTTAATTTCGATGAATTAAGTGAATTTAGGTTATTTTCCATGTATTCGATGAATGTAACTTAATTTCGATGAATTAAGTGAATTTAAGTTATTTTCGATGTATTCGATGAATATAACTTAATTTCGATGAATTAAGTGAATTTAGGTTATATTCGATATATTCGATGAATGTGACTTAATTTCGATGAATTAAGTGAATTTAAGTTATTTTCGATGTATTCGATGAATGTAACTTAATTTCGATGGATTAAGTGAATTTAGGTTATTTTCGATGTATTCGATGAATGTAACTTAATTTCGATGAATTAAGTGAATTTAAGTTATTTTCGATGTATTCGATGAATGTAACTTAATTTCGAAGAATTAAGTGAATTTAAGTTATTTTCGATGTATTCGATGAATGTAACTTAATTTCGATGAATTAAGTGAATTTAGGTTATTTTCCCATGTATTCGATGAATGTAACTTAATTTCGATGAATTAAGTGAATTTAGGTTATTTTCGATGTATTCGATGAATGTAACTTAATTTCGATAAATTAAGCGAATTTAGGTTATTTTCGATGTATTCGATGAATGTAACTTAATTTCGATGCATTAAGTGAATTTAAGTTATTTTCGATGTATTCGATGAATGTAACTTAATTTCGAAGAATTAAGTGAATTTAAGTTATTTTCGATGTATTCACTGAATGTAACTTAATTTTGATGAATTAAGTGAATTTAGGTTATTTTCGATGTATTTGATGCATGTAACTTAATTTTAAAGAATTAAGTGAATTTAAGTTATTTTCGATGTATTCGATGAATGTAGCTTAATTTCGATGAATTAAGTGAATTTAGGTTATTTTCGATGTATTCGATGAATGTAACTTAATTTCGATGAATTAAGTGAATTTAAGTTATTTTCGATGTATTCGATGAATGTAACTTAATTTCGATGAATTAAGTCAATTTAGGTTATTTTCGATGTATTCGATGAATGTAACTCAATTAAGATGAATTAAGTGAATTTAAGTTATTTTCGATGTATTCGATGAATGTAACTTAATTTCGATGAATTAAGTGAATTTAAGTTATTTTCGATGTATTCGATAAATGTAACTTAATTTCGATGAATTAAGTGAATTTAGGTTATTTTCGATGTATTCGATGAATGTAACTTAATTTCGATGAATTAAGTGAATTTAGGTTATTTTCGATGTATTCGACGAATGTAACTTAATTTCGATGAATTAAGTGAATTTAAGTTATTTTCGATGTATTCGATGAATGTAATTTAATTTCGATGAATTAAGTGAATTTAGGTTATTTTCGATGTATTCGATGAATGTAACTCAATTACGATGAATTAAGTGAATTTAAGTTATTTTCGATGTATTCGATGAATGTAACTTAATTTCGATGAATTAAGTGAATTTAGGTTATTTTCTCATGTATTCGATGATTGTAACTTAATTTCGATGAATTAAGTGAATTTAAGTTATTTTCGATGTATTCGATGAATGTAACTTAATTTCGATGAATTAAGTGAATTTAAGTTATTTTCGATGTATTCGATGAATGTAACTTAATTTCGAAGAATTAAGTGAATTTAAGTTATTTTCGATGTATTCGATGAATGTAACTTAATTTCGATGAATTAAGTGAATTTAGGTTATTTTCCCATGTATTCGATGAATGTAACTTAATTTCGATGAATTAAGTGAATTTAGGTTATTTTCCCATGTATTCGATGAATGTAACTTAATTTCGATAAATTTAGCGAATTTAGGTTATTTTCGATGTATTCGATGAATGTAACTTAATTTCGATGAATTAAGTGAATTTAAGTTATTTTCGATGTATTCGATGAATGTAACTTAATTTCGAAGAATTAAGTGAATTTAAGTTATTTTCGATGTATTCACTGAATGTAACTTAATTTTGATGAATTAAGTGAATTTAGGTTATTTTCGATGTATTCGATGAATGTAACTTAATTTTAAAGAATTAAGTGAATTTAAGTTATTTTCGATGTATTCGATGAATGTAGCTTAATTTCGATGAATTAAGTGAATTTAGGTTATTTTCGATGTATTCGATGAATGTAACTTAATTTCGATGAATTAAGTGAATTTAAGTTATTTTCGATGTATTCGATGAATGTAACTTAATTTCGATGAATTAAGTCAATTTAGGCTATTTTCGATGTATTCGATGAATGTAACTAAATCACGATGAATTAAGTGAATTTAAGTTATTTTCGATGTATTCGATGAATGTAACTTAATTTCGATGAATTAAGTGAATTTAAGTTATTTTCGATGTATTCGATAAATGTAACTTAATTTCGATGAATTAATTGAATTTAGGTTATTTTCCATGTATTCGATGAATGTAACTTAATTTCGATGAATTAAGTGAATTTAGGTTATTTTCGATGTATTCGATGAATGTAACTTAATTTCGATGAATTAAGTGAATTTAAGTTATGTTCGATGTATTCGATGAATGTAACTTAATTTCGAAGAATTAAGTGAATTTAAGTTATTTTCGATGTATTCGAAGAATGTAACTTAATTTCGATGAATTAAGTGAATTTAGGTTATTTTCGATGTATTCGATGAATGTAACTTAATTTCGATGAATTAAGTGAATTTAAGTTATTTTCGATGTATTCGATGAATGTAACTTAATTTCGAAGAATTAAGTGAATTTAAGTTATTTTCGATGTATTCGATGAATGTAACTTAATTTCGATGAATTAAGTGAATTTAGGTTATTTCCCATGTATGCGATGAATGTAACTTAATTTCGATGAATTAAGTGAATTTAGGTTATTTTCCCATGTATTCGATGAATGTAACTTAATTTCGATAAATTTTAGCGAATTTAGGTTGTTTTCGATGTATTCGATGAATGTAACTTAATTTCGATGAATTAAGTGAATTTAAGTTATTTTCGATGTATTCGATGAATGTAACTTAATTTCGAAGAATTAAGTGAATTAAGTTATTTTCGATGTATTCACTGAATGTAACTTAATTTTGATGAATTAAGTGAATTTAGGTTATTTTCGATGTATTCGATGAATGTAACTTAATTTTAAAGAATTAAGTGAATTTAAGTTATTTTCGATGTATTCGATGAATGTAGCTTAATTTCGATGAATTAAGTGAATTTAGGTTATTTTCGATGTATTTCGATGAATGTAACTTAATTTCGATGAATTAAGTGAATTTAAGTTATTTTCGATGTATTCGATGAAATGTAACTTAATTTCGATGAATTAAGTCAATTTAGGCTATTTTCGATGTATTCGATGAATGTAACTAAATCACGATGAATTAAGTGAATTTAAGTTATTTTCGATGTAATTCGATGAATGTAACTTAATTTCGATGAATTAAGTGAATTTAAGTTATTTTCGATGTATTCGATAAATGTAACTTATTTCGATGAATTAAGTGAATTTAGGTTATTTTCCATGTATTCGATGAATGTAACTTAATTTCGATGAATTAAGTGAATTTAGGTTATTTCGATGTATCTCCATGAATGTAACTTAATTTCGATGAATTAAGTGAATTTAAGTTATGTTCGATGTATTCGATGAATGTAACTTAATTTCGAAGAATTAAGTGAATTTAAGTTATTTTCGATGTATTCGATGAATGTAACTTAATTTCGATGAATTAAGTGAATTTAGGTTATTTTCGATGTATTCGATGAATGTAACTTAATTTCGATGAATTAAGGTGAATTTAGGTTATTTTCGATGTATTCGATGAATGTAACTTAATTTCGATAAATTAAGCGAATTTAGGTTATTTTCGATGTATTCGATGAATGTACTTAATTTCGAAGAATAAGTGAATTTAAGTTATTTTCGATGTATTCGATGAATGTAACTTAATTTCGATGAATTAAGTGAATTTAGGTTATTTTCCATGTATTCGATGAATGTAACTTAATTTCGATGAATTAAGTGAATTTAAGTTATTTTCGATGTATTCGATGAATGCAACTCAATTTCGATGAATTAAGTGAATTTAGGTTATTTTCCATGTAATCGAATGAATGTCAACTTAAATTTCGATGCAATTAAGTGAATTTAAGTTATTTTCGATGTATTCGATGAATGTAACTTAATTCGATGAATTAAGTGAATTTAGGTTATATTCGATATATTCGATGAATGTGACTTAATTTCGATGAATTAAGTGAATTTAAGTTATTTCCATGTATTCGATGAATGTAACTTAATTTCGATGGATTAAGTGAATTAGGTTATTTTCGATGTATTCGATGAATGTAACTTAATTTCGATGAATTAAGTGAATTTAAGTTATTTTCGATGTATTCGATGAATGCAACTCAATTTCGATGAATTAGGTGAATTTAAGTTATTTTCGATGTATTCGATGAATGTAACTTAATTTCGATGAATTAAGTGAATTTAGGTTATTTTCCCATGTATTCGATGAATGTAACTTAATTTCGATGAATTAAGTGAATTTAGGTTATTTTCGATGTACTCGATGAATGTAACTTAATTTCGATAAATTAAGCGAATTTAGGTTATTTTCGATGTTATTCGATGAATGTAACTTAATTTCGTGGAATTAAGTGAATTTAAGTTATTTTCGATGTATTCGATGAATGTAACTTAATTTCGATGAATTAAGTGAATTAGGTTATTTTCCCATGTATTCGATGCATGAATGTACTTACATTTCGATGAATTAAGTGAATTTAAGTTATTTTCGATGTATTCGATGAATGTAACTAATTTCGATGAATTAGTGAATTTAAGTTATTTTCGATGTATTCGATGAATGTAACTTAATTTCGAAGAATTAAGTGAATTTAAGTTATTTTCGATGTATTCGATGAATGTAACTTAATTTCGATGAATTAAGTGAATTTAGGTTATCTTCCATGTATTCGATGAATGTAACTTAATTTCGATGAATTAAGTGATTTAGGTTATTTTCGATGTATTCGATGAATGTAACTTAATTTCGATAAATTAAGCGAATTTAGGTTATCTTCGATGTATTCGATGAATGTAACTTAATATCGATGAATTAAGTGAATTTAAGTTATTTTCGATGTATTCGATGAATGTAACTTAATTTCGAAGAATTAAGTGAATTTATGTTATTTTCGATGTATTCACTGAATGTAACTTAATTTTGATGAATTAGGTGAATTTAGCTTATTTCGATGTATTCGATGAATGTAACTTAATTTTAAAGAATTAAGTGAATTTAAGTTATTTTCGATGTATTCGATGAATGTAGCTTAATTTCGATGAATTAAGTGAATTTAGGTTATTTTCTATGTATTCGACGAATGTAACTTAATTTCGATGAATTAAGTGAATTTAAGTTATTTTCGATGTATTCGATGAATGCCACTCAATTTCGATGAATTAAGTGAATTTAAGTTATTTTCGATGTATTCGATGAATGTAACTTAATTTTAAAGAATTAAGTGAATTTAAGTTATTTCGATGTATTCGATGATGTAGCTTAATTTCGATGAATTAAGTGAATTTAGGTTATTTTCGATGTATTCAATGAATGTAACTTAATTTCGATGAATTAAGTGAATTTAAGTTATTTTCGATGTATTCGATGAATGTAACTTATTTCGATGAATTAAGTCAATTTAGGTTATTTTCGATGTACTTCGATGAATGTAACTCAATTAAGATGAATTAAGTGAATTTAAGTTATTTTCGATGTATTCGATGAATGTAACTTAATTTCGATGAATTAAGTGAATTTAAGTTATTTTCGATGTATTCGATAAATGTAACTTAATTTCGATGAATTAAGTGAATTTAGGTTATTTTCGATGTATTCGATGAATGTAAACTTAATTTCGATGAATTAAGTGAATTTAGGTTATCTTTCGATGTATTCGACGATGTAACTTAATTCTCGATGAATTAAGTAAATTTAAGTTATTTCGATGTATTCGATGAATGCCACTCAATTTCGATGAATTAAGTGAATTTAAGTTATTTTCGATGTATTCGATGAATGCAACTCAATTTCGATGATTAAGTGAATTTAAGTTATTTTCGATGTATTCGATGAATGTAATTTAATTTCGATGAATTAAGTCAATTTAGGTTATTTTCGATGTATTCGAGTGAATGTAACTCAATTACGATGAATTAAGTGAATTTAAGTTATTTTCGATGTATTCGATGAATGTAACTTAATTTCGATGAATTAAGTGAATTTAGGTTATTTTC